>ML824871.1:29311-66746 GCA_009831015.1 Picea engelmannii
TTTTCACTTCTTAACTTTCAAATAGAATTAAAGAGATCTATGTTTGATATAAAGAAATACGAGGAAAAAAAGCAATCAAACAAAGCACACTAAAAAATGATGAGAATTGAAAGATAACAAGTGTGAGATAACTTGTTCAATCAAGGAGTCAAAGATGCAAAAGATAAAGAATACAAGCACTCATGAGAATCTTCAAAACATGAGCAACAAGAAACAATATTCAAGACTAGGTTGTGGTAAACAAGAGAGTCCTAATCATCTAGAAAAATGATATGTTTCAATAAACACAAAAAGAGCTCAATACCAAACGACCTTTGCAAACCCTAGTCGATAAAAACTCTTAAACAATCAATAAATCTAAAATCTTTGCGAGACGAAGATCAGAGTGCTCAAAGGTAGGATGAACCAAGGGATCATGTTAACCCAAAGGGATCACAACTAGGATAAAATTGAAAACTCAAAGAATACAAATAAATGAATGATAGATGTCAAATTATCAATCAAAAAAAAGTCAAAGACAATCTAGAAGACTCTGGGCTAAAGGCCTCTCAAAAGCAGACTGAGAAAAGCAGGGCAGAAAGAGGCAAAAACACCAAAAAAGGGAGATTGGTGCCCTTGTTCTCAAAGAGATAGAGCACTATGGCACCCTCTAGGAGGCTTAGGGGGAGAGCCAGTAAGCTAATGGCACCCTCTAGGAGGCTTAGGGGAGAGTCGGTAAGCTAATGGCGCCTTGATATGCACTGCAGGGGAGCGTCAGTCAAGCTAATGGTGCCCTAATGTGAACTACAAGGAAGTGTCAGTTTCTGAAAAAAGCTAAAACAATGGCTTCCACAAGCTCAAATTCAACAGAGACTTTCTCAATGGCTATGTAAAATATTCAATGAGGAAGAGGGAATGGGAAATAGATCAGAAATAAGCATCAAACAATCAAGATCTAATCACAAGTAAGGGATTCAAGACGAAAAAGAGGAAAAACTAGTCAAAGTTCATCCCCATTGGAGTTGCCATTTTTCTGTTGTGAGAAATATTACCCTGAGGACAAGCTAAGCCCCCCTTTGGACCAAGAATCCTATATTTGGTCCAAATATAGAAGTGAAAAAGTGGTTACTATTTTCCCTGTAGATCTAACTCAATCAATCAAGCAAGAGAGAAGAAGAATGATGTGGTTTACCTTGTTGCAAAGTTCATCCTCGTTGCTCCAATCCTTGGGCTTGATCTCCAAGCTCCTCAACGCAACTGAAGTCTTGAACAAACTAGAAAAGGAACTCTTCCTCCTACTCTATATGATTAGACAAAACAAATATATCTATGAAGACTGAAACGACAATAGACAAGCAAATGTAGAACACATGGACTTGAAGGGAATATGCCTAGTTGATATTAATTGGAAAGCCAAAGAAGGAACTTACAAAGCATGATTGACGATGCAGTCACCTCTCCAAGCTCTCCTCATCCAACCCTTGCATGAATATTGACATAAAAATTATGATGCTTCCTCCATAATCAAAGGTTTGATACCTCTAATCTTCCCCCCTTCACCTTGGAAATAGCTTCAATATATAGGCTTGAGAAGCACAAGCACCATGAGAAAATGAAGGGTATGATTGAGGATATGGCTCCTTAAATTGGGATTTGGATCCTAAAATAGAGCCATAGCATAGGATTCTAACATAACCAACCATATCCCAGAAGATCTGGCCCTTAGAAATAGGTGGAGGATCCCACGATTCCCTCTAACAAGATTGGCACTCCCCTAGAATTGAACACAAGGCGCCATCCTATAAAGAGACACTCTCTTAACATGGAAAGGGGGTTTCCATCCCATGAAGTGGCACTCCCCCGACATGGCCATGGGGGTGCCACCCTTCATAAATGTCGAAACAATGGTTGATTTTCCAAGAAAAAGGTGTGTTTTTAGCCTTGAAATGATGGGTTTCTTCCTCCAATATGACTTAGGGATTGTAGAAAATGTTTTTCATGGTGTCAAAGGATCGTGACACTTAGAAAAATGAATGTGGCACTTGGTAGGGTGCATACGACACTTGCGATGGTGCATGCAACACTTAACAAGGTGCATACGTCACTTTGAGATACTTAGGATGTGAAACTCAAGTGTGACATTTTGGTGTGTAAAACCTTCTTCATTATATCAATGTTGATTAAATAATTGTGCCCTCAATGGTTGTGGAAGTTATGGCAGTTAATGGATTGACCCAAATAATTACGGATGGTTTGATAGTATTGCTAGGATTACTTTGGTGGTTGTTCATCCTAAGCATGGGCTTAGTTCACCCATTTCTTAATTATGTATCGTTGTGGGCCCATTGTTGACTCACTCTTTGTTTTGGTTTAATTTTCCTCAATATCATAAAACACCTTTATTACCATGAGTCGATGATGCAAGTCAAAGCTCTTTACATTGTAGATTA
Organism: Picea engelmannii; assembly: GCA_009831015.1. Taxonomy (NCBI): domain Eukaryota; kingdom Viridiplantae; phylum Streptophyta; class Pinopsida; order Pinales; family Pinaceae; genus Picea; species Picea engelmannii. Next base: position 31,741 of record ML824871.1, read on the forward strand.
CCACTTATCTAAAATTAAAGGTATCTATTATGCAAGTGATGTACACAAGGCCTATCTTCTAAGCTTTCATTTGAATCATATATTGCTCATAACTCCAAATAACTCATGTAAACTAGAAATGAATGGAAATTTTTTTCCTAGTTAGTGGTATCCCTTGCGAATAAATATTTTCCCTTTCTCGATGACATTAGACTTCTACAAGGGTTTGCATTATATTGCTCATAAGTCCAAATAACTCATGTAAACTAGAAATGAATGGAATTTTTTTTCCTAGTTAGTGGTATCCCTTGCGAATAAATATTTTCCCTTTCTCGATGACATTAGACTTCTACAAGGGTTTGCATTGTATGTTGGTATTTTTGGTACTTTGTAATATATATTTTATATATATATTAAAATATTTTGTAATATATTTTGTAATATATTGTAATAAATATTTTGTAATATATATTTTATATATATTTTATTTAAACTAATTAAAATGTAAAGTCACGCTAAAAATTCTTGAGAATGATGGAAGATTGTAATCCTCAAGCTTATTGATATGATACCCTTGAGCATGTGTGAGAATATTTTCAGTGAATTGCACGTAGATTTTCTTATAATAACTTCATTTATTGGCTCCATGTGTCATTCTATACTTAGCTAATTATCAATCTAGTTGGTAGCTTCCAACTCAAAAAATTCAAAGTATTACAATTTATGTTTGACAAAACAACTTAGAGATAAATATTTTGAAAGAGTTAAATGACTAAGGAACAAGTCACGAGGAAACTCAAAATGGTTTTTTTTATACAAATTGATTAGATTTTAAAATATTAAAAGGAAGGTTATAACCTAGACTTTTTATGCGTAGTGAAAGCATGTCAAAATGGCTACAAGTTTGTCTTCCCTCAACCAATGTCAAATGTCCAATTAAAAAAAAAAATTGGAGGCTCAAATCAAAATAGATGGCTTGCCTCTTTTGGTGTCACATTGAATGAAGTCTCTTTGTTGATTCTCAGAAGGCATTTGTTTCCTAGTCTCTCTTCCTCAAGTCCTCTCTCTTGGTCATTGATTGGTCCACTTTGATATTACTCAACTAAAATCCCCCTCTTTATGGATTCCCTAGGAACATTGAACATTTGTTATGGTTTTGTTGCTACGATGAATCTTTTTTGTGATGGGTTTCAAAATTCCATGGTTAGTTTCTCCTTGCCTCTATAGACTCATGGAAGGTCATCCCTTTAGATGGAATTTCACCCTTGAGTATTAATTTTCAAGTAATTTAGGAGCTCATCAAAATCGAATTCTTATTTCTTAGCTAAAAGACAAAAAATTACTTTGTATTTAATTAGGCTCAACATGTTCATTTTTTTTCATGAGATAATAATAAATTAACATGCATCAATATTTATATGTAGATCATTACCCATGTGCAAAAGATGGAACTGGATGTGGTGCATCTATGCTAACTACTAAAATATTGTGGTGGGGGGCTCATTGCACTATGAGTGTGCTAACTACTAAATCATTATGGTGGGGGGCTCATTGCACTATGAGTGTGCTAACTACTAAATTATTATGGTGGGGGGCTCATTGCACTATGAGTGTGCTAACTACTAAAATATTGTGGTGGGGGACTCATTACACTATGAGTAGGGAGCCTTCTATTAACTTTTCTACCCCTTCTACCTAGTTTAGATAGTCTCAATGCTCTAATGGAATACTAAGGCATCATGTTATTTACATTATTCAAAAGAGATAGGAGTGTCACCATAGTTAACCATGCATCTTTCCTTCAAGATCCGTGAATGAAAAATTTCCTACTTTACACCCTTGGTGTTCAATAGACCAAAAAGTCATTTAAAAATGTTAATTAAATTAATGATGGTTTAGATCTCTGAATAATAAATTTCAATTTTCCAATTATTTTACTGATAATCATGGACCTATCCCTAACTCATTCACCTTAACTACAACCTTAACTTAAATATTTTTATATAAAAATATATAATCACTTAATTTTTATGTTTATTTTATTTTCATTGTATATCTCATCATTATAACTATAATGTATTTATAACATTTATATTATTTAAACCATATTGCTAAAAGACACGTGGTTTTTAATAAAAATGCTTACTTTTTAAACCATATTGCTACAAGACATGTGGTTTTTAATAAAAATCTTACTTTATGATATGTTGTGTGTAGGAAAACTACTACACATGAAAATTAATGAATTTGTAATATGGACCATTACAATTACAAAACAATGTTATATTCTTACTCTCTCTATCATTTTTCAAATTACAGAAAAATATTATATTATTACTTTTTATCTATATTTTTCAAATTCCATTTCCTTCTCACATTTAAAAAAAAAAAACAATTAACATTTCTTTTTATCATTTTTCAAATTATAGAAAAATATTATATTATTACTTTTTACCTATATTTTTCAAATTCCATATCCTTCTCACATAACTATTTTTTATAATTACAAAAAACAAAAACATTAACATTTTTTTAAACTTGGTTACTAAATGACTACTTGTATATATTCTTATAATACAAATACAAATAGTATTTTATTTAATAAAAATGATTATATAAATATATAATAAATGGGTTTAATAAATGGGTTTAATAAATATATATAAATATCATTTTTTGAATTTTTTTTTAAGAATTCATGTAATTGTTTGTGATTTTAGTCTTTGGGTTTGTTTTTGTTTTGTTTTTTTTTTTATTTAAAAGACTTTAACTTTTGGAAAAGCATTTTTGTATGATTTGTATCTTGACAAACTTTATATTTAAAAAAATATTTTTAAAATTGTATTCTTAGATTTAACTAGTATCATTTTATTAGTCCTTTATTTGGGATTGTAGCAATGAGTTTGCTTTTGATGTGACATTAATTTGTTTTTACCATAAATTTGTGTATGCAATGTAATGTTTAATATAGGAAAACAAATATATAATTTTGGATATAATAAAAATATTTGTGTTTCTCATTTCTAATTGGTTAATAAAATTGAAGTGTTATTGCTCCCTTCACATCTTTCAATATGTAGAATTAATTACATAATCAATGAATTTCACCAATCATCACATTTAAATATAAAAAATTGTACTATATATTTATTATTATGTATTATTATATTTATATTATATTTATTATCTAATATATTATTTATTATTATATTTATATTATATTTATTATCTAATATATTATTTAGAATATATTTATTATGTAATATAATAAATATTATATAAAAATATATATTATTAAATTTGAAAGGTTTATTTAAAAAAAAAAAATTGAATATTTTTAAAATGGAATTTGCATTTGGCTAGCTTAATTAAATTGGAAGGAAAGTTAGGTTAATCCCAAAACTATACAACATCCATATTAAAGTAAAAATGTGGTCAGAGATCCTCGCCAATACGGCATATGACAAATCTATAAACTAAGTGTCATGGAGCAACACGTCTTCCTCCATTCCTTGTGAGTCTAGGTCGAATTCTTTGAATTCCAATCTTTTTGACGATATTCATTTTTTTCATTTAAAATCTTTACAAATTGATTTTTTTTAAGACTATGAAACTAGCCCCTGGTTAACATATTGTTCATGTTTCATAGTAATCATCATTGTCAATGATTATAGAGTGTCAACTATCATCTTCATTTCCAAATCTACTTGGCAGGGACTAAGTTGTCATGCGACCCTTGTTTTAGAATGATTTTATTTGATAAACCTTGACTTATGTCAAGCTCTACATGGATGCAAGCATACGTAATGAATCCCTTTTGGATATGGCTTATTTTATGCTTAGAAATTTAGCTAAAGTATTTTTTATGCTTCCTCAAACTTGTATAATCCACTAGAAGATGGGGAGAACCAACAATCTCATTTATATTGGGATAGTTGTGTTACAAATGGTAGTTAGGTTGAAATCTTAAAACGGTGGTTTGAAATCTTAAAAGGTTGGAGTTTTCCCAAAACCATAATTTCTCTTCCAATACTTTTTTGTGATCTCCAAAGTTGAGAAAAAAACTATTAAAAAAAGGAGTAAGTTAATGAATGGACAAACTCAACTTGTCTAATGGTTTCATTCTTTTTTTTCCTTTTTCTGAAGAGGCAAAGTTTTGCCTTGATCCAATAATTTTTTTCCTGAAATTTTGTGGATCTCGGTCATATTAAAACGAGCCAAAGCCCCTAAAAGTTCCCATCAATTAGGCAAATCTATAACTTTCAACGAAATTCCTATTAAATTTGGAGAAGCATTTCAATGAGAAAGAAATTGAGCTTGTCCACTTATTAACCCACTCCTCAATAAAACTTTTGGAACAAAATAGTACTGGACATTATATTTCCAAGTGAATGTGATGCCAACAACCACAACCCATTCAATTTGCAATTTAAGACGATTTTTTTTCTTTTCTTTCCCAAGTAACATATTCCCGGGGAAAACCTCATGGGCACTTCTCCTCATTTTGAGGATGGTAACCAAAGTAAACCCTATATTCTCTAAGGCACAAAGTCGGGTCAATAACTAAAAATATATATCATATATAACTCATCAACAATCAACTCACTAAGAGCAAACATGTCACAAAGTGGGATTTGAACTTGAGTGGGGAAGGTAACAACTTTTTCTCGCAATCACTTGAACATCGCCCAATTGAAAAATTAAGATATTACCTTTATAATTATTTATGAACTCATTAATTTACACATGCATATGTAACACTAAGTTGTGGTTCAATCTCTCCATAATAAAGGCTTTAGATCTTCCCAAGAAGTTAACTCAACATGTTGTTACAAATATTGTTAGGCATTTGGTTAGTTTTGTGCCAACATAGTCCAATTCAAATCCCCTTAGGTGAGGTGCACTAGTCTATGTCGATAACTTTATTAGGGATGACATCCTCAAATGTAGAAAAACATCCTTAAATTTTCCAATAAAAAATAAAAACTTTAGATAAAAAGTCTTAGAATATTTCTTTATATAACCTCATTAACAATAAGTTTTTAGTAATCACGCTAATTTTTTTAAATTATGATTTTTTCCAACATTAAATATTTGAGTTGTAGCATTTAATTTATTAACACATAATTTTTAAAAATTACTATAAATTAAATTTAAATTAATTAGGATAAACTTTAATATTATTGACAACGTTGCTCACATTTGAATTAATGTTGATTTGTGCATCGATGAGAGCATTTTTCTCGGGAGGATATGAATGGTTATCTACAATGTGTATGGGTGGATACTTTGGAGGATACGTTTGTATATTTATTATACTGTTGGAGGCACGGAGGTAGTATATAGCAATGAGTTAGCATTGACTTTCATATTAGTTTTATGTTGACTTAAAAAATGTGCATAAATTTTAATGTTGAACATAACAAATAAAAAAATTTATTTTTCAATATAACAAAAAAAATATTTTTGTGACCTCTGATTGGTCAATAAATTGATAGTGTTATTGCAACCTTCACTTCATTCAAGGTTTGAAATTAATTTTGACATGACTATATATGAGTGTCACTTTCTTATAAGGTACAATTCTATTGATAAAATAATTTTATAACAAATATAAAATAAAAACCATACATATGTTCATATTGAATAGCCCCCTTTTACAACTCCCAAAACACATTGAATGGAGACACTTTACCCATCAATTCTATATAAACCAAGTCACATGAAATGAATCCATTGACCTATGAAATAAGACTCTTTTTATTATTTTCTTTTCTAATTTTTCCAAATATGTAGGTATGAAACCATTTTTAATTCTTTTGGAAAGTTACCATTGACCTATGAAATAAGACTCATTTTTTAGGACAATCTCTACGAACGCAAAAACCTCCACTATATACTAAAAACTGTTATTCAAAAAACCAGTTACTTATGGAGACATATGATAGAAACGCTGGGCTCCAAAATAATTTTAGACTTTTTTGAAATGACATATTTTAATTATAGGAAAGAGCTAAAGCACTCGCACACCCTCTGAGGGGAATGGGAAACCTCAAAGGCAAAGGAAACTCAGTAAGTTTACATAGATTTGAGTAAAATTTCTTTTATTATCTTCGGAGGCGGTATATCACAGCCTTCTACACTTGTTTTATTACTTTCTCTTAAAGTTTAATGATGCAATAAAAAGGATTTAGAGACATTTTGTGATAGGTAATATGATTTATGAATATATTTTTAATATTGTATAAATGTATATTTTTCTTTTGGAGTGCTAGTGAAGGTGGAGTGGTAGTGAGGTGTGTATATATAAGTATAGTTTTTCAATCTTCATTATTCACTTTTATGGGGTATAAGAAGGGATAGATTTTTATTTTTTTTTCCGTTGGAAAAAAATAAAAATTTAATTTAGTAGAGGTTAACACAATTATATTTCGTAGTTGCACTTGTGGTGTATTATCTGTAGGGATTGAGCCAACAATGTTGACTTTTACATAAAAGTTGTCAGTCGGCCACATATTGTTTCAGATAAGTTTTACAAAAAATTGATCATGACATGATGGTATCAAAAAACTAAAAACATAACAAAATATTTTCAATCACTAGTCTTCAAAATAGGAAAGTAGATCCGTTAAGAGAGTTAGCAACTTTGATGTGGCTAGAAAAAAAAAACTGACCACTTGAAACTGTATCATAGAGATTTTGAAAATTCTCTTTAATATGGTGTCAGGATGCCTTGAATGAAGGGCATGTCGAAGTATTTTGTTTGAGAGTCATCATTTATTTATGTGATTTTCCATTGACCCAGAGCCAAATTGATGCCCTCCTTCGACCTTTTGTCTGCTTCTTCGTTTCTTTCCCTATAAACACGACGACAACCAAAAGAGTCAAGAGTGCTCTGTAAAAGTTTGACATCTTCAAGAATAATTTTTAATCTTAGATTGAGGCATCCTTGGGTTCCCCTTGACCAGTTTATCACTGTCATAGAATCGTCGAAGACACATATTTCCTTACATCCATTTTCAATGGTGAAAACGAGAAGAAATTTTAAACTCAAGATTTCTACATAATTGTTTGATCCTTCACCCACTCCCAAGGACATCTTGAAGAAATGGGAGTCAGAAAGGTAAAGAATCGATCCTCCACCACACACATAATTCTGAGATGCTCTGTCAAAAAAGCCTCATGGATTTGATTTATCAATTTCTTCCTCCTATACCACCCAGATGGACTCTAAGCCTTTTTCATGTGAGTAGTATGAGAGAATCGCCAAACTTTGTGTTGTTGTTACTTCGAGAACTCTAGGTTTTTCTTGCAAAATGAGCGAATTGCGAGCCAACCAAAATCCCCAAATGATTAGTAATGGAAGAGATTTTACGGCTTTATAATCTCTTTGATTTAACTAAGTTTTACAAGCCCTTTCAAGGGATATTTCATTCCATGTGCATTGGAGGCCCAAAAACCTTGAGCAATATCTCCATACTTCCTTTATGAAAGAGCAGGTCAAAAATAAATGCAAAATTGTTTCTTCGTTGTTTTTTCATAGGCAACACCAGTGCGGTCCTTGTTTGGTTCTTTTCTAAATGTTTTTTTTTTTTTTGACAAGATCGGTTAGAGTGTATTAATCGCCTTCTTGGCAAACCAGAATCAGAAAGTTACAAAGCTGAAGAAGGTTGATGGTCTCTGCCAACCTTCTTGTGAATAACTTGAGAGTACAATCCCACTTACTTCTTGAGCTAAGTCGAGAAAATGACAAAACATGCATACATGTGTAAATTCTCACAAATTGTRAGCACAATAGGAGACAGAAGCAAAGCATTAAACCTAGGAGGATGAGWCTTTCCCTTTAAAAAAGGGATCCADCTTTTTCTGAGADCCTAAAGAAATGTTGGAGGCARCCTCCTTTTCTCTKYTTGCTTTGTTGGTCTTCCTCCCTCGGGTAAGGGGTGGAGACGGAACTGAAGTGTCTACAGTGTTCGGAGTTTCCATAGATCCGCTGGAGGGGACTAGACCTGCAGGGGCAGTGGGCTCCAGATTTGAGTTCCGCTTTCCTCTCGCTGCTACTGACTCTGGAGGAATGGTTTCCAGAAAGCTTTCGTCTGTCGGGTTTCCTTTGACTGTTGTTGATTCTGGATCTGGGGCTTCGTCTTCCTTCAACGCATCAAAACTGTTTTTATTTTCTAGAGTAGCCTCTGCTAAATGAGTGGCCTTTGGAGCCTGGGATAGTGGGTCCTTTCACCGTGGCTGCCTACGTCTGTTAGAAACTGGTTGAAAATCATCTTCTTTGACTGGTCTCGGCTCCCCAGAGGCTTTGGGGCATCTTTTTGCAAAATGACCGTAGTCATGGCACCGGAGGCACTTAAAAGGGATCTGCTCATAGTCCAGCTCTTGGATATGGGACCATTCCCCCGGGGAGAGCTTAATAGCTTCCGGAAGGCCTTTCTCGAGGTTAACCTCAACACAAATTCGAGCGCAGGTAAACTGATCCCCTTTCGGTGCCACATTGTCCAAGAAACGCCCAAGCTTGTTTCCAATGTCCTCCAGAGATTTTCTCCCCCAAAGATGTAAGGGAAGATGAGGCAGTCTAACCCATACAGGGGCTGCGGTGATTTCGGCTCCAGGATTGAAGTCAACTGTCCATGGGGCTAAGAACAGCCCTCTTGCCCCCATGAAATTGGGTCCAGATCTGAAAACTAGATCTCTATCCTTTGTCCTCGTGAAACTGAAGACAAAAAAACCCCTGCCTACTGCACATAAAGAGACTTCTCCCTATAGCAGTGACTTCCAACGATCACCCATCCATGCCTCCACCGTTTTGGGGCTGGGCCATAACCCCATAAACTTACCGATGAGGGCATTTTCTGCTAGCAGGAGGGCAAGCTTGCATGGCTCCTCTGGAGATAGCTCCACCAAAGGGATCTCCTCCATCTTCTTGACAAATTTAGATGAGATAGACGACTTGGATTGAGGTCTTTCCGCACGGACTAATTCTTTGAATGCTTCCAGATTATCTTCGTCCATTTCGGTGGTCGGATTTGGGGCCATTGGAGCGGCAGCGGCCACCTACAAGCAAGAAAAACGCAGAGGCGCGACCTCTGCTCAAAACCGTGTGCAAACCGCGTTCTGTCCGTTGTAATTCGAACGCTCTGTCATGCAAATCGATGGGGGACGCTTTGATCATATATTCCAGGCAGATTCGGGCTCCTACAGACGAGATCCAGACCGGGGGCGGCTAGGTTTTGGGCCCTAGCCGCGTTGGCTTTCCGCCTCTCTTCATTCCGTCCCAAGTTTTTTAATATTTGTTATACACTAAAGGTGGTGAGCTTGGCTCAGAACGGTTAATTAGGGAGCAAGCAACGCCCATGTTCGGGTTTGAACCCGAGACCTGACCGTCATTACATGACCGACCTTACCACTACATCGCACCCACGACCTTTGTTCTTTTCTAAATGTTATCCCATGTTGGGACATTATTTACCAGGGCACACCACATAAAGAGTCTTGTTTTCATTGGGCATTTTTGCTTCCAAAGATTTTTCCACCACCAGAGCGGCTCTATTTGTTGATGTTCAATGCTCAATTGAATGTATTCAGATTTGGGAGTGTAGACACCTGATGAAGAATGATCCCAAGTGATCTCATCCTCCATGTCCCTTAATTGAATCTAGGAGATCCTTAGGGTGAAGATAAATTTGTCCATTAGTCTGATGTCTTCTCCTTCTAGGCCCATATCAATTATCGAGTGCCAACCTTGTGCCCATAGATAATTATGTAATAGATTTTCAATCTGGTTAAGAGTTGTATACCCAAGCATTTAGAGATGGAAAATTGTGGGATTTGGAAGAATACGATCAATGTTGCTTCCCATCCACAGGTCTACCCCTAGTCTAACCTTGTGACCATTGCCTATTATCCATGATAAACCTTCTCCAATGAACGAGAAGGACTTTATCACTACTTTCCAAATAATTGGCATCCCTCGCTTTTCCTTGTTTGGGCTTCTTACTCATTTATCTAGTGAGTCTGGGGCAATGTACTTTTGAATTATAAATCTAGACCAAAGACTGGTCATTGACAAGAGTCTCCAAGCACATTTGGCAGTTAGGGCTTTGGAAAAAAAAATTAAGACCCCAACCAATGAGGGCTTTTGGGAGTGCTAGATGTTCCCATATGACCCAGGGAGAAACAAATAAATCTTGCTTGCCACTCCAAAGAAATTTGAAACATATACGCCTCATTGCTTCCAAAATTCCTTTCAGGATGCAAGAAAGAGACATCCAATAAACCAGAATAGCTTCAAGAACAGATTTTACTAACACCAATCTTCCAGCCCTAAACAACCACCTATGACTCTAGAGATGTAATCCCTTTTCTAGCTTACCCAATAGCCACATCCAATCAACTTTCTATGATCATTTGTCTTCATGTTGAAACCCAAATACTTCAGCCCGTCATCTAACACCTTGGCTTCAAACGGGAAAATTCGTATGTAGGGACCCAATTCTTCCTCTGAAAGCATATGGTTGGAGAGAGTAGATTTTATTTCGTTTATCAACATTCTTGTAGCTCTAGAAAAAATATTTAGGATCCTTTCAAAGGTTTCGATGTCCCTTCTTGTCTCGCCACAAAAATAAGGACATCATCCATGAACAACAGATGGGTATTCCTTAGAGCTAGAGATATCTGGATTCTAGAGAAAGATCCTTGACGCATGGCTTCTCCCAACACCCTACTGAGGCCTTTTGCAACCAGAAGAAACAACAGGGGAGACAACAAGAAACCTTGATGAAGCTCTCTTTCTAAATGAAAGAAAGGAGAGGCAACACCATTTATTAACACAACAAAAGAAATTGTAGAAATGAAACTCATCACCCACTTGATAAAAAGAACTTCAAAACCCAAATGAGTTAGTAAAAGACGTAAGTATAACCAACTTACTCTATCATATGCTTTAGAGAGGTCAATTTTTAGGATTTCTCCTTTCATCTTTCTACTTTTTAAACTGTGAAGAACCTCCTGAGCAACCCCAATGTATTCATGGATTTGTCTTCCTTCCAGGAAGTGAAACTATTCACTTGAGGTTCTTTTTTAGAGCAACACTTTAACTCATCTAGCAATAATATTGGCTATCATCTTATAGATGCAGTTGCAAAGAGAGATAGGCATGAATTAGTCCAAGGAAGATAGATTATCATATTTGGGAATGAGGACTATGAAGGTGGAATTGAAATTGGATGGGAAACGACTAATGGCCTTGGAATATTCAACCACTTGAAGGATGTCCTAACCCAGAAAATCATAGAGCCCCCAAAAAAATTCAATCGGCCATACATTTGGTCTTGGACTTTTGTCTTTCTGAAAGCTTAATAGAGCCTCCTTGAGCTCATCTTCCGAGATTTCTTCCATGAGCATTTGATTGTCATCCCCCTCCATGAAGCTTGGGAATAATTGTGCTAGTTGAACCACTTCTCCAATTGTGGCGTGATTCTTGGCTTGAAAAGGGACTAGAGGTGCTCCTTTCCTATATGATCCATTTCTTCAAAGGTGTTTTCAAAATTACCTTGTTGATATTCCAGGCTCCAAATAGTATTGGAACAATGTCTTCCTTTAGAAAATCCCTGAAAAAACTTTGTATTCTCATCTCCAAATTCCAACCAGATCGCTCTACTCTTTAATCTCCAAGTTTCTTATTTTTTCTGAAGTAGTCTTTCCTCCTTTCCTCCAGCCTGAATAAATTTTCTTTTGAACTTTGTGAAGAAAAGCCTCCCCATTCTAAGTCATAGATCTGATTCATATTCTCTTCCATATCCTTTAGCTCCAGATCATCTCTCTACCTTTTTGAAAAATCCCAAGCTACAATTTTTTCCTTTAACTTTTTCAGATTGGTTGCAAACTGAAAAGCCGCCAAATCCCAAGCTTGAGGATTGAAAGGAGTCCATGTATCTTTTACTAACTAAATAAAAGTCTCCTCTTTTAACCAACTTCTTTTGAACTTGAAGGGGCTTGCCATCTTTTGATTGCCTTTTCGGACTTAGGAAAATGGAAAAATGCTCAGATTCACCTCCATTGCCTATCCATTGCTTTAGAAGGACCCACCACTCAACTAAGTTCTCTGATACTACAAATCAGTCAAGCCTTTTAGCTATCTTGTCTTCTCCCACCCTCTTATCTATCTAGATAGGCTTTAATTTGGATGGTTCCACATCAATCAATTGTTTATCAACCAATTTTTGAATAAAAAAATAAGAGAGAGGATCAGTTCTGGATTGAGGATCCCATACTTCTGCTAAACCCAAAGAAAAATTGAAATCACCACCTAGGATTAAGGAGTCTCCTTCCAGAAGAAACTTATTAAGAAGGTCCTCCTAGAAAGGACCATGGTCATGGTAAGGACCTTGTATGTTGAAAATATTTAGCTCCATTCCCAGGTCCACTAAGGAGATTTTGATCCCAATGTAAGAATCAAAGCCCCAAGAGCTTAGAATCTTCATTGTCTTGGAATTCCATCCAACTGCTAACCCTCTGGACCATCCTCTAACATATAGAGTAATAAAATCCTAGCCCGAAAATAAAGATTCCAAAGTTTCTCGCACCACATCTCCATCCCCTAAGGTCTCCTGAAGCAAAATTACATCTGGGTGTTCATTGTGAATCGCCCTCTCGAGGGAATTTTTTTTTAGGGAAGCTCGCCAATCCCCGACAATTGAAGTACAACACTTTGATTTGGACAACTTATTGTGGGCTTGCGCAACTCTAAGCACCCTTTCAATTGATTGTTGTTTTCCAGTTAGTAAATCACTTTTGGCTTTGGATTGTGCTTTTGACATAAAATACTTCCTTCCTCTTCCTCCACTGTCCTGAGGTCACTCTAGCCCTTGGACAAGGCCACTTTTGGTGCAGTTGGCACTTTGAGAGTGCATAAAATATCTAGAGGAGGAACTTCCTAATTTTGAAGTATATTCCTCTTCTTCTATCACCTGCCCCTTAATCACATTGGGACTCGTTGAAGGGATAGGATAGAAAGCGGGATGAAAACCAGGTGAAACTGAAGAAAATGGAGGTTTTGGGGAGAGGGAGAGATTTCCTAGAGCCTCAATCCAATCATTTCCAACTAATGTAACATAATTAAGCATAAAATTTAAAGAGGAGACATGAGGACGGGTATACCTAGGAGGAAACCATCAGATTGGGTTGAAGTCTGCATGATTTGAAGCTGGGTGATTGTTGGTGAGAACGCTTATGTCGTCGAACCTTCTGATGCCCTTTAAACCTCATCCCGATACTCAGTTGTCCCAATACCCGTCAATTGAGATGCTAGGGAGGCCATACCTTCAACAACATTTTTGGGGCATGTGACCTCTTCTAATGACTTCTCCCTTCTAAGTTGAGGCGGATCAGGAGAATATTTCTTCTTTCATGTTGTCATAAACAGAAGATTGCACTCCTCCACTAGATGCCCATAGTGATGACATCGCCTACATTGAAAGGGAACATCCTCGTAATCAAGCTTCTGTGAGTATGTATACAGACCCCAATTTATGTCCATCTCTTCACCAAGTGTTGGCCCTTGACCAAGTTTTGGGATATCCTTGGTCAAGTTGACCTATTTTGGGACTTTGACAGCCTGTCGAAGACGGAGCACAAGACGAAGCAAAGATCATGGGATCTCAGCCCCTTTTTGGGTCCTTTCTGGGATTTGGGAATATGTAATGGGTATGGGATGTCAGCCCATGGGTTTACCCATGTTTAGGCCTATTTTGTAAAGTATAAATAGATGTCTAAACAATGTAAGAAGGGGCATCTATGTGATGTAAGGCCGATAAGCTAAGTGCAAAGTGCAAGTATGGTTTGAAGATGCTTTGTGCATATTGTGAGAAACTATAGAGATAAGTGCAAGTGGTTGTAACAGATTGTGAAAGGCTTTGTGCTAGACCTAGCTCGGGGAAGGAGGATATGGCGAGGTGAGCACAGATCTCCTGTCCTATGCGGAGTAGGGTTTTTGTGGCTCTATGCATGTAGATGATTGATTGAAGCTAATAAAGAAGAAGAGTTGGTGGACGTAGCTCCAGGGTGCGGGTGAACCACGTAAATACTGTGTTATTCTGCTCTGTGCGATGTTCTGATGTGTTCATGTGTTATTTGCTAAGTAATTGATATAGATAGATAGATAGATATGCTTATGCTTTGTGCTTATGATGAATCTGGATGTTAGATCTAATATAGGTGAATGTGCTTAGTGATTGAATCTGCCAGATCTGATCCATTTATTTATGCTAAGTGCTTAGATACATTAGATCTGGGTGAATGTTGTGATGCCTTGTTTTATCTGCGAAGTAGATATTGGTTAAATAATAATGAACTGACGGTGTTAAGTGCTCTATTAAGTATTGTAATCACAGATATATGTCCCAGCTAAGGTTGTAGACACCTGAGTCCTACAACCACCCTTGCCTCTACCTCGGGTGAGACTTCATCTGCTTCACAGGTGTTGTTGAAAGGGCCGGTAGTTAGGGTTTTTTCGGTGTGTTGTTGTAGCGTTGAACCCTGGGTCTTCCCCTATGCCAAAAAATGGTTCTGTTGTCGGGACCCGAAACTATGATTGCTGGGAACTGAGGAATAAGAAGCTTTGTGCAAAGATCCGACCTGAAATTGTGAAAGCTTTGTGCGTAGATCTGTTGCTCTAGTGTGCAACACTCTACTTAGTTTGACAAGCTCTATGCTAAGGAAAAGAAGTATGATCTGAAGAAAAGAGGTAAGATCTGAAAGATTTGTGCTCTGAGAAAGGAAAAAGTGAGACTTTTTTATTAAAAGAGGTAAGATCTAAAAGCTTTGTGCTTTGATAAAGGTAAGAATATTGAAAAGTTCTAGATCTGAAAGATTTGTGCTCTGTAGAAGTAAGATAAGTGGAAATTTTTGTTTCAACAGTATGGATCTAGGTATGTTTGATAGATTTTATCCTAGCTTGAAAACTAGGGTATTAATAGATGAAAGAAGATTTGATATGAGTAGATCTGATAAGAATAGTGAAAAATATGTTATACCTATGCATAAAAAGAATGTTTGGACTAATAAGTGTATGAAAGACCCTAGAAATAAATGTTTGCAGGTTAGCTACCATGATCCTAGTGCGCAGTACAGGAAAGGTTGGGGATTATTTAAAAGAAAGAGAGGATTAACCCTTTGTTACAGTTGCAGAAAACTGGGACATCTTGCTAAGGAATGCCCTGGGAGAAGACCTAGTTGTCTTTGTTGCAAAGTTATGGAACATGAAGTATTGGATTGTCCTAGAATGATTGTTAAGCTTGAAGAAATGAACATGAGACAAGAAAACCCTAAGGCAGATCCAGAAACTAAGATTATGATAGAATCCCAGAAAGAATCAAAGAAAGTATTGCTACATATGAAAGAAACCATGAATGACCACCAACATGTCACATTATCAGAGATATTCAAAGAAAAATAATGCCTTGAAGCAAGAATAGGAGACTTCGACATTGGTTGTGTTCTAGATGAGGAAACACGGGTAAATATCATGATAGAGAGAACTTGAGAAGCTATAGGGAAGCCTGCTATGATTCCTTCACTAGGAGGAATAGGACTATTCAAAGGAAAGTTGATAAACCTATGTGGAAAGCTCACATGGATACCTATGAATGCCAATGGAACTTCGACAGAGGAAGATTTTGAGATTATTAAATTTATTGAGAACAGTTCCTCATTTACCATGCTATTAGGAAAACCTTGGATTAAAATAGATTAGACCAAAAGGCAAGAAGAAGAAGAAGTTTTAGAGCAGAAGAAGCAAGAGTTAAAAGAATTCATGACTAGAAGGATCAGACACTTGATTGAAGAACAAAAGAACAGATCGAAGCTATTTAACACCAGAGACCCGGATGTCGAAGTTGCAAGAACACTAGAAGACCCATAGAAGATTGAAGTACCCATTCCAGATAAAGAAGAAGGATCACCCTCAACTCTTAGGGAATAATCTCGACAACGCGAAGTACCTATGTCAAAAGAAGATAAGAACCAGAATGGAAAAAGGCCTACTGAGATGAAGATCACTGGGAAGAAGGCTAGAAAGCTAAATAAGAAGAGAGCTAGGATCGACAAGCTGCATAAGGTTCCAGAGGGAGCCTCGCCGAAGGAAAATTTGCAAAATTGGAGCTTCGTTGAGATATCATAACAACGACACATGGCACTTCGCCATGGTGAAGCAATATAACCGTTGGGGACATTATAACCGCTATACCAAAGCTCCGAATGGGTAGAAAGACATTTATGGATAGGCAGCTCGCCATCCGACTGTTGGGACTGTGCCATAACGGACATAACATAGTTAATGAAGGCTTCATACGTGTTGCAAGCGACCCGTTGCCGAGTTAACTAATTATCCCATCACGCCATGCACTGAGAAAACTTTTTCCAACTAAGAGTTTGAGCCTGCAAACTAAGTTGATTTTTCACAATGATCATGGCACTCTTGCTATCTATCCCATTACTGTGTCTAAGTTACATTTCGAACCTGAGATTGTTAACCCCGAGTGTGTATGTTGGACGAGTTGAGCGCTGTAGAGAAAGTTGTTGAAGAAGTTCTGATCGACCTCATGACTGAAAGAGTCATGTCGATGTCTACAGGTGTACAAGCATCATCGATGAGAGGACTACCAACCTCTTTGTCCACTGCTTGCAGAGCCGGACCATCCCGACCATCAGATGAAAAGTGAACCAAGAACAGGGATGATCTAGCGAATGCCAAATTTATCCCGACCATATTACCTGCCTATATACCACCTCTAAGTAGCGCAGTAAATTGAGACAATGTGCCCAGAGATTTTGAATACACCTTGGTTACGACGTACCTCCCAAAGGGGATACACGCAGTTCGAGCAGACCAAGATAAAATTGTAGTGTTGAAGTTTAGCGACTTCAACCTTGGAGATCGCAAAGTCTATAACATGCTCGCCCTGCATAACTACCTGAACAAAACTAAGGGGAAGAATTTGAACATAATCCCCCAGTCAGGGACCATGAACCTTGCACAGTCCACCCTGTTGAACGTCATAAATATTCCCCACTTCAGAAGACACCAGGAGGTGAATGCATGTGTCAAGTTGTTGTATTGTTACCATGGAAGCTATTTGTGGCTAAACCACCATATAACAGTTTATCCAACACTGATCAATCAGATCATGGGCTTGGGTATGCAAGGAACTGATCCACAAGAGTTTTACCCAGGAAAATCCATGGATCGCACTCTAGCATAGAAGATCAAGGACACTTGTGGCGATGTCGAGAAGGGCACACGAGGCTACAAGGTAGCTTCTATCCAGAGTGGTGTTATGTGCCTCACCTGTCAGTTGATTGCAGGAAATTTAGTACGAAAGAACCTCCCTACCCAACTCACCGGATTTGTAGTCAACCTCACAGGGAAGTGCGCTGAAGGCCTTTAGATGAACTGGGCGAAGTACCTGGTGAACCAATTGGAACTCGACTGCAGAGAAGCACAAGATCAAAGATATGAATTTCATTTCAGCTGGCTCTTGATACTTATATCTTTTATTGCCTAGGAGATGCCGGAAGGTACGACCTTCCCAGACATCGAGCCTTTTGAACCACTGGCCATGAAGTTCAGTACACTGTGGTACTCAAGCGACATGAATAAACAGTGGCAGTCAAATGTTGTTTTTCATACCTACTATAATCAGCTGAAGATAGCCATAAAGTTCGAGCCTCACATGACTCCGAACACTCAACACCAGTTCATTCCTTTGATGAAGTTCAGCGCAGATCGACATTTTATTTACATCACAATGCACATCGACGAACACAAGCAACAACTTCAATCCTATTATAAGTTGACAGAGGAGGACTTGGAGGAGATCACAAAGGAATGGTCGGCAAACCTCCTTATTCCAGCAGACCTTACAGAGATATCTGACATCGACAACCCAGAAACAATGCAGGATACACCCGGACCTAGCAGGACAAATAAGACCGAAGAGGTCCAAGAATTAGACAGAGCATCCGTGAAAACTGCTTCCATATCACTAGAGAAAGGAGGTGATGGTGAAGATTTAGATGACAGAGAATTCGAATAGAAGCAAGGAGACGAGGTTGATCCTCTGAATAAGAGGAAAGGTTCACCTCCGAAACCTTTCTCCCGGAAGAAATCAAAGGCCACCATGAACAAGATGCAGACTGTTCTCACCTCCAATGACTTCGACTTCTTCATAGCAGTCCTGCAAGATGCTTTGCTGGAAATAGTAGAGAAACAAGAAGCAAAGCAAGAAGAGATGTATGATCGAATTGAGACTAAACTTTGAGGGGTACAGCGGGCCCTACAGTCCAATCGTGCAGTCTCCACTGCGTCGGGAGAGCCATAATTGGGAGATGAGCCATCTCAACTCCATCGCCTAGCCGATACAGTCGAAGCTTGCCTTCGACGAGCACAGGAAGAAACAGAGCAAGCCACCTAGGCTTTGACACAAGTACAAGGAGTACTCATAGAGAAACACAGTGCTGCAGAACAGGAAAAGCTTTCTTTCCAAGCAAAGTTTGATGAAGAAAAAGCACAACTACAACAAGAGAAGGAACAGTTTCTCGCGGAGCAACTTGAAGTAAAAGAAGCGGTCAACAAAGCACTTCGCTCTGTGACAGTCTTAGAAATCAAGGCATAAGACCAAGTTACATAGTAGGTGAACTAGCTCGCAGAAGCCATCCACCAGCTACAATAATGCATAGCAGATTTGGAGCTACGCACTGTACCTGAGACCCCACAAGATGTAAGAGACCAAAGAGAAGCAACCGCCCGGAGCGCAGTTGAAAGGATAAAGGCTCTTACCCTGGAATGTAAGCAACTCACTGATTGCAATGCCCAGACCTATGAACAACTCACGGAGAACCCATAATTGAAGGCACTGGAGTCGCAACTCCAAGAGGTGAAGTATCAAGCCAAAAATATACAAGCGCAGTTGAAGTCCCTGTCCTTTGTGGAAATAATGAAGTGCTCCCAAGAGCAACACACTGCACAAAAACAAATCCATACTATCCAGAGCAGAGTTATGGAAGTAACTTAGAGGCTCCAACCCATACAAGACAAGGCCTATCAATTTTTTACAAAGGTAGAAGGCCAAGGAGTAGAGCTAGAGTAGGTTGTCACTACAACTGAACATCGTCTATAGGGACCTATCAACGATGGAGTCATCGAAGAGTTCGTTGAATAGGAGGTCATAGCACAACAGCAAGTCGAAGAAACTCGAGCCAATATCAAGGCGTTCGAAGCAGAACTAGTCAGACCAGAGTGACTCAGGACGAGTCACGGGTGAGTGTTGGGGGCCTGTTGGCCCTTGACCAAGTTTTGGGAGATCCTTGGTCAAGTTGAACTATTTTGGGACTTCGAAAGCCTGTCAAAGATGGAGCATAAGACGAAGAATATATTGTGATATCTCGGCCCCTTTTTGGGTCCTTTTTGGGATTTGGGAATATGTAATGGGTATGGGATGTTGGCCCATGGGTTTACCCATGTTTAGGCCTATTTTGTAAAGTATAAATAGATGTCTAAGCAATGTAAGAAGGGGCATCTATTTTATGTAAGGCCGATAAGCTAAGTGCAAAGTGCAAGTATGGTTTGAAGATGTTATGTGCATATTGTGAGAAACTGTAGAGCTAAGTGCAAGTGGTTGTAACAAACTATGAAAGGCTTTGTGCTAGACCTAGCTCGGGGAAAGAGGATATGGCGAGGTGCACGCATATCTCCCGTCCTATGCGGAGTAGGGTTTTTGTGGCTCTGTTCATGTATATGATTGATTGAAGCTAATAAAGAAGAAGATTTGGTGGACGTAGCCCCAGGGTGGGGGTGAACCACGTAAATATTGTGTTATTCTGCTCTGTGCGATGTTCTGATGTATTCATGTGTTATTTGCTAAGTGCTTGATATAGATAGATATATAGACCTGCTTATTCTTTGTGCTTATGATGAATCTGGATGTTAGATCCGATATAGGTGAATGTACTTAGTGCTTGAATCTGCCGGATCTGATCCATTTATTTATGCTAAGTGCTTAGATACATTAGATCTAGGTGAATGTTGTGATGCCCTATTTTATCTGTGAAGTAGATATTGGTTAAATAATAACGAATTGACGGTGCTAAGTGCTCTATTAAGTATTGTAATCACATATCTATGTCCCAGCTAAGGTTGCATACACCTGAGTCCTACAATCACCCCTGCCTCTACCTCGGGTGAGACTTCATCTGCTTCACAGGTGTTGCTGAAAGGGCTGGTAGTTAGGGTTTTGTTGGTGCGTTGTTGTTGCGTTGAACCCTGGATATGCCCCTGTGCCAACACCAAGTTATTCCCTAACATTGATGTTCACCGGGATTCTTGCAACTTTCCATTGTGTCGTCTCCTTGAAAGACAATTCCACCTCAAGGAATTCACCCAGAAAATTCCCAATTTTCTTGAAGTCCTCAAGAGTCTAGAACGACATTGGCAGGGCTAGGAGCCACACCCACACTGGGATAGTGTCCATCCATTCCCGACTAGCGTTAAAAAGAGGGTTCCACGGCTTTAGAATCAACGAAGTGTTGTTGATACTCTAGTTTTTCCCCAGATCCCACAAGGCATGGTCCGACGACAAAAAATTGAAAGCAAACCAATTCCGAGTTAATTCAATAATCTCAGGGACATATCCCAAGTTTTCGTTCCAAACAAAGTCATCCCAGTTCAATACAATTTTTAGGGAAAATGAACTCCCTCGCACATGGCCCACCATAGTTTGGTTTTCCATTTGAACCACATGATGCATCTCCACATATTCTCCCAAATCCAAATTACCAACTTTCCCTTTTGATTTCAAACACTTTCTTTTTCGATTTCTTGGGGTGGAAGAATTGAAAACAACACTTGGATCAAAATCCTTCTCATGTCTTGGAGAAAAACCTAACCCTCCAATAATCTCAGCTGGCTATCCATCCGTCCAAGGGAAACCTCTATGGTCATCCACGGATATTGATGCCGAACTGAAACCTACTGTCGCAGCCCGAGGAGAATCCGCACGAAATCGAAGCTAAAAAATGGAAGGCGTGAAAAATGTAGAAATTTCAACACAAATTAAGTATTTCCTGTGATTCTCCTGATCTAACAATTATACACCACTGTTAAATACATAATCGCTTCTACTATTATTCTTGTAGAAAATTAAACCACGATCACAACCACAATCACAAAGTGAAATATCAAGAACACATAACACATAAGTTTTACCGGGAAAGCGTAAAGCTAAAAACCCCACTATCATATATTATGTATATCATGAATCATGAAACAATTTCATACAAAACTCTAATCCAAGAGCTCTCAGTACAATACAATCGTCTCACACTGTCATACACAAATCAACAAATACATGTGCCAATTCTTGTGTCCAAACAACTTGCCTCCTCTGCACAAACTCTGTAATTCGAATTCTCACAATGATTGTAGAATTGCCTAGTTTGCACATGCTCATAAGCATATCCACTGCATGTGTGATCAAATCACAACTGATAGCCAAACTGTCCCTTTCACCTGTTATCTCAACTGAGTCTCCACTGGATCTGACATGCATGTAATTAACCATGGTGAATCTTCAGTTGCATGTGAGTTCACTGATTAACTGAACTCTCACTAGTGCATGTTTAGTTACAACTAGTACAACTGATCTTAACTCACTTAACTACACTTATAGTTCTGTTACAAATCCAAATCACTCAGTTATGAATGAGATAATAGATTAATATTTATTGTCCAATTTATTTAAGGGAAACGTAAATTAGACGCATGTTTCTTGTTGACTTTTCAACACTCCCTCTCAACAAGAAAAGGATTATCCTTCACCCCAATCCTGTCTCTATGATATTCGAATTTTCTCCTGGTGAGCGCCTTCGTCAGAATGTCTGCATCCTGATCTTATGTAGGAATGTATTGAAGCAACATGATCTTCTGTTGCACACAATCTCTGAGATGATGATACCAGATATCTATATGCTTAGATCTGTCATGAAACACGAGATTAATCGAGAGTTTAATGCAACTCTGATTATCACAATAAATCATTGTCAGATCTAAATGAGAACCAAACAAACCAACCAAGATCTTTCTCATCTAGATAGCCTCACATGCAGCTTGACTCGCTGCCATGTACTCTGCTTCCGCTGAACTGAGTGCCACATATCTCATTTTCC
This sequence comes from Picea engelmannii, assembly GCA_009831015.1. Classification (NCBI taxonomy): domain Eukaryota; kingdom Viridiplantae; phylum Streptophyta; class Pinopsida; order Pinales; family Pinaceae; genus Picea; species Picea engelmannii. Next base: position 53,944 of record ML824871.1, read on the forward strand.
TACTGTACCAAGAAACAATTGTAGATCTGATACTAAAGATCCCCCCTTATGTGGTCTTTCTGTTCGTTGGGTTGCCCGCCCAATCTGCATCCGTGAAGCCATGCAACTTCACCTCATCCGTCTGTTTGTACCATAATCCATACTCAGATGTGCCCTTCAGATATCTCAAGACATTCTTACCCGCCTTTCAAAAGAGTTTGGTAGGCTTAACCATCGCTTGACTTGGTTGGTTAACCACATAGCAAATGTCCGGTCTCATGTTCACTAAATACATTAGCGAACCCACTAACTGTCAATAGATAGTAGCATCCACTACTTCTACAGAAGTAGCATCCTCTTTCCTCTAGTTTGCTAGAAGAGTAGTATCCATGGGTTTCCAGCCCTCCATGTGAAACTTACCCAGTATCTCCCTTGCATACTTTCCTTGAGACACAAAAAGTTCACCATCTCCCTGCCATATTTCCAATCCAAGGAAATAATGAAGAAGGCCCAAATCCTTCATCTCAAACTCCTTTGCAAGGTCATCCTTGCATGAGTGTATCAACTGCTCATCACCAGTCAGTATTAAATCATCAACATACAACACAATGATTAAAAGCTTACCCTCCACCACAATTTGGTATAGGTTTGCATCCGCTTCACTTTTGGTGAAGCCCAATCCAGTGAAATAATTGTCTATCCGAGTGTACCAAGCACGGGGTGCTTGCTTTAGCCCATACAGTGCTCTCTTGAGTTTTCACACATGTGACTCTCTGTTAAAGGTCTCAAAACCTTCTGGTTGTTCAATGTACACTTCTTCCTCAATGATCCCGTTGAGGAATGCAGTTTTAACATCCATTTGATGAATGCGCCAACCCATCTGTGCTGAAAGTGCAAGGATGGATATTATGGAAGAGTACCTTGCGACAGGTGCAAAGGTCTCATCATAATCTATCCCCTCGATCTGTGAGAAGCCCCAGACCACAAACCTAGCCTTGTATTTCTCCACACTCCCATAAACAACTTGCTTTACCTTGTAGATCCATCTCGAACCTACCACTAATTTGTTGACCGGTCTTGGGACAATTTCCCATGCATTGTTTTTGACAATGGAGTCATACTCCTCTACCATAGCATCAACCCAAGTGGGGTCCTGCACTGCTTCCAGAAAGGAAGATGGTTCAGTCACAATACATTTTCTCATGAGAGCCATGTATCTAGCAAATTGATCAGGAGACTGTCTATGTCTGCGCTGTGAAGTAGGGGCTCCTACATTCTGTGCAACATCTAGTCTCAATCTGTTAGATTTCGTGGTGTGCTTTTTGCCATTTCTGATGGATGGCTCTGCTTGAGTGGTTTCCTCCACTCCATGAACCTCTTCATGTGGCTAATCCACATCTTGAGACTCATCTTTGGGAACCAACAGTTCCTCTTCTGCATAAAAGTCTAGCTCTCTCTCAAGCGACAATCGCATGGCTTTCCCCTCATCGAATTTTATATCCCGTCACATAACAGTCATCTTACTGTTCGACAAATACACACGATAATTATGGGGTGTTTCCGTGTACCCCACAAATATCCCAACTTCAGCAGTCGGTTCCAGCTTCTTCCTATAATCTTTGGTCACATGCACATAAATAAATGAGCCAAAAATTTTAAAATGGGAAACATCAGGTTTCTTACCAGTAAAAGCTTCTTCAGGTGTACTCATGCCAAGTACTCTATGAGGACAACGGTTCTACACATAAACCACAGTATTGCATGTTTCTGCCCACAAATGAATTGGTAGGCCCTGATCATGCAACATCGCTCGTGTTGCACCCACGATTGTTCTGTTCTTTCTCTCCGCGACCCCATTTTGTTGTGGGTTATGAGGCGCTATGAGTTCTCTTCGAATTCCTTCTCTACTGCAGAAGTCTTTGAATTCGTTAGAGATGTATTCTCCACCATTATCGCTCCTTAGAGCCTTCACTTGCTTCCCTGACTCTTTCTCCACCAATGCTTTAAACTCACAGAACTTTGAGAATGTTTGATCCTTCTTTTGCATGAAGAATATCCAACATTTACAAGAAAAGCCATCAACAAAAATAACATAATACCTATGTTTTTCTATTGAAGCAACTGAGAATGGTCCACACACATCCGTGTGAATTCTCTCCGGGATCACCGAAGCACAGTTCTCCTTTTCATGAAAGGTGGACTTTACATACTTCCCCAGGGTACACCCCTTTCACTGATCTAACTGAGCAAGTGTTCCCATTGGAAGTCCAATAGATATTTGTTGCATGATCTTCAAGGCTCCATAATGAAGATGGCCCAATCTCCTGTGCCATAATTCGCTCTCATCCCGGCTCACCACTTTTTCTGCCTTGCCTATCATGGCACTACAACCATCTACCTCCAACATGTAGAGATTCTTAACTTGAATCCTTATCTTCTTGACTTGACCCATTGCTTTATGTCGCAGGTAGGATTTTCCACTGCTAAAAACAACATCATAGCCTCTGTCCTCCAACATTGCGAATGAGACCAAGTTTTTCTTCAGACCTGGAACATGCATAACATTTTTCAATTGAAATGGTTTAGCTGACTCCCTCTGAAAGGTAATGGTACCAATACCAGTTGCACTGTATCGTCCATCGTCGCCCATCTCTATATGCATTCTGAGATCTTTCTCCTCCAAGTCAATGAAAGACTCTTTATCTCCCGTCATGTGGAAGGAAGTGGCACTATCCAAATACCACATCGATCCCGATGCACTTGAAGCCATGCATGCGATCAAAGCGAAGTCAAGTTCAAATTGCGAGACAAGAGCCTCACCAGTTGCAGCTCCAACAATCGTCTTGTTCTTCTTCTTCTGTGGAAAATTAGTAGCGAGATGCCCATGTTCGTGACAGTGAAAACAATTCACTTTGGACAAATCCAACTTCTTGACTTTAGACTTGGATTTTGGATGGAATTAGTTCCTTTTCCCTTTCCTTTCCTTGGCAGTCAAAGCACAATCCTCTTCATCATCACGCTTTGATGAAGATCCATCTCTGGTGTTTCGCCTAAACTCCTCTTGCACTAGATCCGACCATAGTCATTCCCAATCCGACAATTTTTCCCTTCCATTGAACGAGTCTTGATAACTGTGCCAACTCTTAGGAAGCCCTAGGAGTGTCGGTCTCACCAAATCATCAGCAACAACTGTTATTCCCACACTTCCAAGCTCATCCTGACATTGGACAAACTTCGTGAGATATTTTGGAATGGTGTCGCCTTTTTCCATCTTGATATTCCTGAGTTTATCTTTGAGTGCTAATTGCCTATGGTTGCTACTGTTTTGGAATAGATCCGTCAAAACCTTCCACATTGCATGCGGTGTGGTTTTCCCATGGAGACTTGAGACAATGTGGTCTCGTACTCCCTCCAATAGAATCCTCCTCGCCTTTTCCACTTTCTTTTTCCATGCATCAAGATTTGCAGTATCTGTCGCATCCGACTTAGGAACATCTCTATCAATGTAATCCTTCAAGCCATTGTCTTCGAGCACTGCCTCCATCCTGTCCTTCCAAGAAATGTAGTTAGAGTTGCCCTCGAGTGCATGCTCCAACCTCAAGCCATTGAAAGACATTTCAATCTTGAATCAACTATCGCACCAAGAAAATCTTGCAAATTCGAATGTTATCCAACCACCAAAAACTCAATTGCTACAATCCCTCTTTCCCTGGGAAGTTCGCACCCCACCTGAGAGTAGTCCGAGGGAAGTTTGCACCCTGCCAATGTATAGCTTGTGAACTTGCCTGGGAAGTTCGCACTGTACTTCACTGTAGGGTGAGGGGAGTTCGCACTTCTCCCTTAAGTAGCCTGCGAGAATCACCTTGAAGTTCGCACCTTTCCTTTGTCTAGGGTGCGATAATTTTTTGTTCTGAGAAACGAGCGTAGTCTACAGTACCAAAGTTCACACCCTGCTAGAGACGGGACCTGCGATAATGCAATTATGTTCGCACCTCACTTCCATAGCTCTGTGGCCTCCGTGGCTCTGACACCATGTAGAAATTTCAATACAAATTAAGTATTTCTTGCGATTCTCCTGATCTAACAATTATACACCACTGTTAAATACATAATCGCTTCTACTATTATTCTTGCAGAAAATTAAACCACAATCACAAAGTGAAATATCAAGAACACATAACACATAAGTTTTACCGGGAAAGTGTAAAGCTAAAAACCCCACTATCATATATTATGTATATCATGAATCATGAAACAAAATCATACAAAACTCTAATCCAAGAGCTCTCAGTACAATACAATCGTCTCACATTGTCATACACAAATCAACAAATACATGTGCCAATTCCTGTGTCCAGACAACTTGCTTCCTCTGCACAAACTCTGCAATTCGAATTCTCACAATGATTATAGAATTGCCTAGTTTGCACATGCTCATAAGCACATCCACTGCATGTGTGATCAAATCACAACTGATAGCCAAACTGTCCCTTTCACCTGTTATCTCAACTGAGTCTCCACTGGATCTGACATGCATGTAGTTAACCGTGGTGAATCTTCAGTTGCATGTGAGTTCACTGATTAACTGAACTCTCACTAGTGCATGTTTAGTTACAACTAGTACAACTGATCTTAACTCACTTAACTACACTTATAGTTCTGTTACAAATCCAACTCACTCAGTTATGAATGAGATAATAGATTAATATTTATTGTCCAATTTATTTAAGGGAAAAGTAAATTAGACACATGTTTCTTGTTGACTTTTCAACAAAAAACCCACCAGAGTCCCATCTATCGATTCAACCGTAGACATGCGAACCACTTCTTCAGGAGAGAAATCTGGTCTTGGAGATGCTAACAAGAACGAGCCCACGAAAATATATCCTTCTCCATTTACTGGAAAATTGCACAATGAGGAGGTTGACAGAGAGGATGAAAAAGTGAGCCCTTTTATCGACCTAACTTGAGGAAACCTTAAATGGGTCCATTCCAGTCTCAACTAAAAATCCCCTGCCAACATCAAATCGGCTTGAAGCCCTACTCTAGCAGTCCCAGAAGAACAAAAAATGGCAGTGTGATTCATCGCCAAAGCATCATTGCTTTCCAAAGGTAGAGGCGGATGGGCCTGACTCTTACCCACTCCACTAGTGTCTCCCTCGCAACCGACAAACAAACTGTTAAAGTCCATTATGTTGCCACATGGCACTGCCCAAAAATTATATCCCTCGGTAGGATCCTCCGAGTAATCCACGTAGTCTTCTTCCTGCATTGTTTACCCCGATAAAAACCCTATTATCGCCTAAAAACGCCAGGTCTCCTAACAGATAAGGAGGAGTTGACATTTTTTATAAGAAGGGATAGATAATGCTACTCATGAGGAATAATTGTGTAGATTTTATTAGGATTAGATTATATCAATGAATGTAAAAAGGTGAATAGTCGTGGAAATTCGACTATTGCATAAAATTTTGATTGAATGGATGTGACCATTTTTCAATGGGTAAATTTTGACTTGTAATGCTCATTGAGAATTCATTGTTAATAAGATAGTTGTATGATAAAATGAGATAATATACTCAACTTGAGAAAGCTTGGACCATGCTTTCAACAATGGTTATCCTTGTCCACACATTATGGATGAATGTTCTAAAGGGTATAGAAGAAGATCGATATTGTAATTTAGAGTTTAGGTTCATTATAGAGTACAAGTTAATTGCGATATATTGTTCATTTTTTCTTGATTTGAAATTTAATTTAACTCAATAATAATGTTTATAAATGATTAAAATTTGTTGGGAGAGTAGTTTTGATATTGTATTGAAATTTCTTGAACATAGGGCTCTCTTGGGGTTTTGGGGGTGAATCATCGACACAAAATCTTCCCTCGTGACTATTATCAACGATTCTAGGTTTGAGTCCCTCAACTTTAGAGAAATTCATCTCAATAAAATATGCAAGATGATTTATATCAATAGCATGATGTATGGAGGGGAATGCCATGGAGTTCTAATGATAGATCTCAATAATATATTTTTTCATGCTCTGGCAATATCTTCTACCAAGACAAATGGCGACATTACTATGTTTGTAGTTACAGATGAAAAAGGGGTTGTTAGCCACCTTCATACACAACACCATTTTCTTTCCTATTGTGCCTATCAACAAGACATGGAGGATGACAAAATAGAGTCTTGAAGGGTTCATATCAATGTAATTTTTTTATATTAGCTAGATATCAGATGATTTGCAACTTTTCATTGTTTTTTGAGACTAGTCAATAAGACTTTGTGAAGGTTAAGATAGGCTCTGGTGTCATGAAAGGACTCTCGGGTAGTGTCAAATCATTATGCTCACATTCTTTGCAATCTAAAGAAGCACACAAAGTGTTTCATAAAATGATTGCATGTCAAGTGCTTGAACAAATGCCTACTCAATAATCATGCTTTCAAATCATGGCCAAATCACTCATAGGGAAAACATTGATCCCATGGGTGAAATCTGGAGATTTTGTGGCATATATAAATTATAAATTGGAGCACATGTAGGGGATCCTTATGGACCAACATCGGATTTTTTTTGCATAGAAACAAATTGATGATCACTCACTAATATTAGACTACAACATATTTGAGGTTTCAACTCTCTTTTTGGTTTTATACCTATGCAGAGGAGTGATGGGCAAAGGTGCACCTCCATCCTCCAAGCTTGTTTCTTTCAAGGAAGTGGGTAGAAATAACCTTTCACTCAAGCTTCTTCAAACTCTCATATGCTTATTTTGTATATTGTGGAGAAATAAAAAAAGTTGTTGCTATTGGAGGTCTCAAAGCAAGAGGTCACAAAATTACTCTCATTCTATAAATCAACTGCGATCATATGTAAATTTAATGGGTTGTAGCCTCTCACATCATATTTGTACCATTGGATCTACTCTGCTTGGAAAGAACATTGTGAGGTATCTCTACACTTTGAAGGCCTTTTTATTGGACTTTTAAAAACCTTGATGATTAATATAAAGTGTTTGAGGAGGGTTCTTAGTTTTGGAGAATACCACGACTTTTCATTAGCCCCTGGTTCCTAGGAATTGACTCAAACACTATGTTAGTCACTAAAATGCTAGTTTGGGTTCGCTTCTCAAATCTACCATCACATTTTTGGCATTTTTTAGTCTTTCAAGGTATCAAGGATACCTTGGGTAGCTACATAAAATTAGATCTCAAGAGGATTAACTTGGGTATATGCATGTGCACTCGAATATGTATTGAGATAGACATCAACAAGGGTTTATCTAACAAAATGATTCTTAAATATGAAAATTTTAGATGGACCTGGGTAATGGATTATAAGAATACAACTTTTTGGTTCTATATTTTCCAACAAACAAGACATCTTCGTGATACTTGTCCCCATGCACAAGTTCAGCCAACAAGGAAAAGGGGCTTAAACAAAAACCAAAAATATGATAATCTTATGAGTAATTGTTATTTGTTGATGAATGTGTTTAGAATTTTGAAAATTGGTAAACAATAGATTTAGAGAAGGTTAATTATGCATGTCTAGTAGTCTTTGGAATTAACTCTCCCCTTGGAGGTTGTAGAGGAAGACATGAATACCAAGATTCCCCCCTCGAGGATGGAAGTTGTCAATGAATCTCCATTGAGAGGAATGAAGAGACTTCACGAATCTGATAACTCTAATTTCGATAAGAAGTTGGTACTCATACCAATTGTGGAAATTTGAGTTTTAAACTATAGATTGTCCATGTGGAATATTCTTCAGGGGGTGGATTGAGGTCAAGAGGAATACAGGGAATTAAGGCAGGATTGTGGATTTCGCTCATTAGTAGTCTCCAACATGCTTTCTTTGGTTTGCATGCTTATTCTCATAATCATCTAGTACGTGCATGCCTTTTACTATGATAAATTGTTAGTTTTAGGGAAGTTCTACTTTTTGGGTTTATGAAATGCTCTTATAACATCTACATATTGTAACCTCTTTTCTTTTTTTATGAATAAGAATTTGTATTGTTTCCAAGGAAAACAAATGATTGAACTTTGTTAATGGAAAATGGGAATGAATACATATCAAAAGAAAGAAGAGTATTCAAAGTGACTTAGAAAAAATGAAGTAAGTAGACCGAGAAGGATGTGGTAAGATATATAAGTATATAAGACCAAGTCAATTGGGTCTAACTTCAGTGGTTAAGAGAAAAAGTTGTTATCCTCCCCAGGCAGGTTCAATTTTTGCTTGTGACATGTTTTCCCTTCATGGGTTGATTGAAAATAGAAGGGTACCATCAATATCACTCTCGCTTAAGTGCTTGAGGTTGGGACAAGATGTTTCTAAATATTATATTCAATTTGGTCTAGCTTGGGTGGTTAAGAGGAGAAGTTGTTATCCTCCCCCCGCATAGGTTCAAATCTTGCTTGTGACATGTTTTCTCCTCCCAGGTCGATTGGGGCTAGCAAGGTACCAACGCTCACTTAAGTGCTCGAGGGTGGAATGAGATGATTCCAAACATTTAAATAGATAAAGGGGTTAGCTCAACTGGTTGTAGCCAATGTTTCTAGGCACTTGGCTAGTTTTGTTCTAGTAGGGGTCTAGTTCAAATCCCCCTAGGTTAGGTGCACACGTATACATTGACAAGTTTACTAGGGATGTCATCCACCAATGTGAGGAAGACTTTATTGGGTTCCCTTGAGAGGTTTTCCTTGGAGAAAAAATAAAGATATAAGATTGAGCTCATCTGAAGTTTTGTGATAAAATGTGGGTAAAGTGGTATTTTTTAACATTTGAGGTCGATGAGAAGTAAATAATATGTCTTGATGAATTTGTACCAGTATTTGTGTTCATAGTTGAACTCCAATGTTGAGTGTTCATTTGAAAGTCGATAAGATCCATGTATCTCTTGTGATTTTTGTAAATAATAGGGTAGTAAGACAAGAGGTCTCGGATGAAGTTAGATCTCAAGGTATAATGAATTTCAACACCGAGTAAGCTCTCTAATAAAAAGACAACATACATATAGTCTTCATAATGATTCTAGGATCTCTAGTTGTGAGGATGTGTAAAGAAGCAAGAACACATACCCCATATCTCACAATAGGTTGAACATGAAAGTGTTCTTCTTATTTAAGCTTTGTGTTACATCATTTTAATATACACTAGTCACAAGGTATGTGATAGTCAAATTCCATCCTTATATGTTGAGAACAGAGCCTAAAATTCCCAAGTTGAGAGCGAAAGCTATGAGAGAGATGATCCCTATCATAACTAAGGGTGATGATAAAATCATTCTCAATTTTGAGATAAGTATGGTAAAAATGATGAAGTCTAGGAGACAATAGTTCTCAAATGTTAAGATATGCCACTCATCCCAAAATTTGGCACAATGCTTTCATCAAGGTCATGCATGTATATGTACTTCTCTTCTATCCTCATCACTTTGCAATATCTTTTCAAGAAAAGTTTTGATGCATATAATTTTGTCTTTTTTTAAGTCACTTTAAGCAAGTTGTTTCTCTTTTTGGATATCTCTTTTCTCAAGTATCGTTATTTAATTTGATTTAATTTAGATATTAAGGTCCATTGAAGGATAAAGTTGGCTCATTGGATTGAAAAGAATACAATATGTAAAGACGACAAGGGGAAGGTGAAAGCACATCCCAAGGGAAAACAACCTAAAAGAAGGAAAAAGAAGAAGACAATAATTAGGAAGTTCCAACCCAACAAGATGGGGAGCAACGAACAAGAAGGAGGTTCCTTGGCCAAGAATATTTCTCTAGAGAAGAACTTCTAACATTCAAGGCCACAAAAAAATGTGTGAGGGATGTGAGGCCATGACATTCATTAGGTCTATGACACCTTCCAAGTCTATCATGTGATATTGGAATTTGGCCATAGGAGCTCTTCTTAGTAGTGGTAGCGGGCTATAAGTAGAGGAAATCAACATGGTGCATGCTGATCTAGGTGGATATTGGTGGCCACCCACCTATTCCAACTGGCTCCTCTTGTCCGTTTTTGGTTCAACACGTTCTTCTGTACTTCTTTGTAATTGTGGGTTCTACACTTCTGGGGTTGTTTGAAGCCCCACACATCCTCCAAGTGGATATTGGTGGCCTCTCGCCTAATCCAATTGGATTATTTTGTAAATTTTCATGTCAGCACATCTTGTTGTACTTCCAGGGCCGTTTTGGGGCCCTAAACGTTGTTTTTTTGGCTCACCTCAGTCAAATTGTAGACAGAGTCAGAGTTTGATGATATAATGTGTAGTTCTCTAAAAGACCTTTCCAATGGGCTATAACGCGCCTAAAACGAAGGTCATATGCAAAAGTTATGACCCTAGAAAGTTGAGGTACCAACTTACACCAACTTACCCATAGGGGCCCACATGAATTTTGGCGTTTCACCTTCTAGGGTTAGGTTTTTGGATGTCTGGGGTTTTGGCATTCATGAGTAATATCAAAAAGGCCTCTGGAGCCTCATTGTAATCCATTCTTCTAAGATAGATGCACGTAACAACCACATATATTCTCAGAGATAACTACCACCATTAGAACAAGTGTCTCAGTTCTGCAGTTTTACAATTTCATCCTATTTCATTATTTAATAGAAGATATTGTTCACTGCACATCTATGCTATTCTTCATATCTTTGTGTTTATTGTATTCAGTCTATTAATTAGTTCGTTCTGCTCCTAAATCCGGATCACATGCTTATTTAGGGAATTAGCCTCTGGTAAGTCATCAACGAAGGTTGAACATCATCCAAATTAAGAGGGCAAAGCATCTATGGTCTTCATAAGCTATGAGTGTATGGAGAGAACCCAACGAATCTTTGAAGAGGCATAATAGTTATCCTCTAATATTGTGGTGGGAAGATCATCATAATTCAAAATGGTCCTTATTCTCGAGCTCTAAAATATGGAAAATATAGTGCTCTTGAGGAATATGGTGATTTATCTCAATGCAAAGCTAATGGAAACAAAATCTAAGTTGGGTGAGAGGGACCCTTAGGTTGTAAGGTAACTAGAGTCTAGTGTACCTAGGGATTTGAATGAACCCATAATCACACTAGAGATACAAGTTCGATTTGTGCTAAATATTGGGAGAAAGCAGTTCTCTAGGTTCAAACCATGTGGATAAAAGGTAGGATTTGTAGATCTTAAAATGAATACCCTCGTTCATCTCACCCTTTAGAGAGATCAAGATTATCCATTGAAAAGTTATGCAAGAGTGGTTTTTCAATGTCAAGGTCAATGATGAGAAGAAATGAAGAGGCTCTAACATACCGGCATGAATCAATGGACCCATATTTTGCTTCCTCTATGGAGGATTTATGAGAAATATATGGATATCTAAGAAGACCACTCTATGAGCCACCCATCAGTTTGAGCCTGTATATTATTACTGCCACATGAAAGATCACTGAAGTAATGAGTGGATTTGTGCTAAATTCAACAAGAATAATATCATGAGGAACTGATCTCCTGGCATGAAGATGTTTTGGTAACATTGTGAGAAGCACTCTTTGTATCCTATTTCAATATACTCCCTAAATATATGGTCTCTAAACCTCATACCCATAGAAGAGGGTAGGTGCAACCAATGAGTGAAATATTTGGATCTTCGATTGAATGTCCTGAAACTAAATATAAAAAACAATGATTTTCAAGAGTGGCGAGAGCCACACATCCCTTGCTCATTCTAGCTTCTACTGTGGGAGTCAAGTTAAAGTGTGGTTTGGAGAACATGACTACAGAATATACATATGAAAAGACTACCTCAACCCTCTCATTTATAAGTAAGAATCACATTGCTTCCACTCTTTTAGGGATTTTAAAGGCCATGACTTTTGTTTTCCCAAGATTAACCTAGTGCTGAGGAGTGTCAAATAAGGAAGCTAAGATGTCAATTTGTCTCTAGAGGCCCCTCATTGAGTGGGACACAAGGATAACATCATCTGCAAATAGGAGAATAACAATGGAGATTGCAAAGATAAATAAATCACCCGATGCATCCAATGAATTTGATACGATTTCCACTGTCTCGTCAATGTAGAGTCCAAAAAATGTAGGAATGTTAAGACTTTAGAGTTATGTTTAAAAAATTCAGTGTTGGGGTTCTCCATGTCCTGGGATTTGTTTGATTGAAGCTTAAGAATGGTATATAGTTAAACGTGTCAATAATAAGACTTTAGAGTTATGTAGTTAAACATGTCAATGATATGGAATGTTAATACTTTAGAGTTATGTTTGAAAAATTAAGTGTTGGGGTTCTCCATGTCCCATGCTTTGTTTGATTGAAGCTTAAGGATGGTATGTAGGATTAGGTACTTAGTCAAGAAAAGACAACTTAAAGGTTTTAGGTTGACTCAAATTCTTGTCTCGTTTGGAGCATTATATAGGCTAGAGGTGTAGTCAAACCAAGTAGAGAGGTCAATTATTGCACACATTGATTTCTTAGGGAGGAAGGTTCTCCAAAAGAGTTTGTGGGTGAATAGGAGTTGGTTGAGTATATATATCATATTTTCTTCTTAAAAATGCTCCTATAGATTTTATGTATTTGTTTTATTTTGGAGGATCTATGCATCATAATATGTTTGGTTGGGATATGGATGTTTTTATAATCGGAATCAAAGCCAGGAATTACTAGGGCACTAGCCATTCCTAGCAGGGAAAAGTGTTATCCTCATTTTTGGTTATCAAGATGATGACATGATAATGACATGGTGATAGAAAATCTAGCTCTTCTTTAAGATCATTTTCATAAAGAAAGTTACCCTTGTCAGTTTCTCAAAATCACTCTTTTGGAGACAGTACGCAG
>ML824872.1:12418-26477 GCA_009831015.1 Picea engelmannii
GCGAAGCATCTCTAGGTTTTGGTTTCCTATGGCTTTTATCTTTTACCAGCTGCTTTTACCTCCTGGGCCTTTAGCCCCTTCTTCCCACAAGACAAGATGTACCCAGATGGTCCTCCTAATGGCCAGACTGGGGGAGTGGGATAAATGAGTGGGTTTTAAGATGAAAAGGTGATAATATGAGAGGAACGGACGATGGTTCTTCAAACCCCCCTTTGGTGGCTAACCAAAACCTATGGATACCAACTTGCTAAGCTACCCCATTAATCACCCCAACAATGGTCAAGTGGGTTAGTGTAAGATCCAAGCAGTTATCTGAAATAAAAGAGATGCAATGCATACATAAGAAGGTTATAATGATCAAATATGACACATACCATGATACCTCGGACCAATTACCTCATGGAGCAAGAGCCCTCTCTGATGCAAGCCCAAGNNNGTAGTGATGGAGGCTGGTACTGCTGACAGGATAAAACTGGCTGAGAAGAAGAACATGGGTCCTCCAGGACCATGCTCAGGTCGCTCCTGCTCTCGGTACTCCATGTCTAGGACCATGTGGGCCTTGAGACATGATCTCCTAGTTACCCCTAGATATCGGGGATAACAGGAACAATGGTCTAGGAATCCTACTCGAAGATCCGTATGTGCGAGTAGGCGACTGGGGTCTATTGCCTGCCCCTAAGTTCTCTTGTGGTGTATGTGGAGCTTGTGTGCCTGGGGTGCCCACTATAGCCAATCTATCAGCCACCTGTGCCAAGGACTGAGTCATGGCCCGCTGACTAGCTAACATATCGCTGATAACCTGCATCAAGGATGCCTCTAGATCCATGGGGACCTTACCACTGCCCTCTGGTCACTCATATATGTCACCCCACATCCTCTCTACCTCACGCTCTGCCATTCTCTCGGCTTCCCTGTGTGCCTCTTCCTCTTCCTCAAAACCGGGAGGGAGAGGAGGAAAATCCGTATACTTCACCCACATGCTCACGACCCTCTAGGCCACCCGTTGAACTCATTGACTTTAGTCATAGGTTGGCAGGACTAAAGCTCTGATACCCCTGAAATATCCCTAATCTCGTTGATCAAGATATGTACTACGGATCTAATATTCTATCTCACAGATCTGATACACTGGGGGTTTCTGGATGCGTTTTATATTCATATCTGATACTCTGGGGGTTTCTGGATGCCTTTTGGTTGTGTGCTTGAGATGTTTATGGTTATTGCTTGTGCATGTTGTATATTATGGTTTAAATAGTATATAGATGATGCATGCAGAAATAAGGAACATCAACCACTCAATAATTTGTATTATGAGGCTCAAACATGGAAATACACTGACATACTGGAAATATAGAAAATAGCCATCAGTTAGATCTCACGGATCGTCACTGGAATACAAGAAAATAACATAAAAATACCCGTGACCAGAAGATGAAGGCAGATCTGATGCATGCACGGATGGATCGACAAAATAGGCGATTCCGGAGAAGTACGGTAATCGCTACAAGCTGGAAAACGCGTCTGGATGGTTCACCCGTCGGAATGAGCTCGAAACTGTCCCAATATAAGCGTCCTGACCTCTAGAATGATACTGATGAATGTCGGATGGCAGATCTGATCTCTGATGCACTGGATCTCGACCCCTGGGGGGTTGGCGCACCTCCTGGGTCTCTGAATGCACCCCAAATGATTCCACCAACGGAATCAGCTGCTATAGGACTCAAAAAGATCGCCTCGCCAAATGCAGAACTGGGTCGGAAGGGTTTCCCCGGATCTGCTCTGATGCTTCGCATACAACCCCAAATGTCCTTCCAAAAGAGTTGCGCCCTAAATGACTGGATGATGCGCTTTGAAGGATTCCACCATCAGAATCTGATGGAAAGTGGCTCAATAAAAGCGCCCTGGCTGGACTCAACTGGGTTGGAAGGAAACTGCAATCCGATCTCTGATCTTGTGTAGCTCCACAAACCCTCTATCTGATTTGCGCCCTCACTAGCTGAGCTGCGCAACCCTGCAATCTGGATACTCCTAAATAGCACAGTGAAATACCTAGATGGTATCTTCGATGGGCTAGGGTGTGTCTCTCAACACCGAAACCGATCAATGGTGGTGGTTTCCTCCAGAAATCCACAAAACAGTAAAGTCGAATCTCTTCCTCTTCTGGGAACTCTCAACATCAAATCATAACAATGCATAATGAGGAATTAGGTCCTTTACCCTTCCTATATAGCTTCTCGAAACCCTAATTCGTTGTTGACCTTTTCCCTCCAAGTGACTTTTACTTTATTTTGTTATTCCTTGATTAAATCACTTAATTAATTAATTAATTAAGCATTTTACCTCTAAAAAGTGATTTATCCATCCTTATGGCTTCTCCGACCACTGAAAGTCACTTCTCATCATCTTATCCTGTAATGGTCTTCTTCTCGATTCCAATGAGCTATTACACTAAGAGGTTTCTCCAAGTAATATGCCCATTATGACCTTCTTAGTGAATTTAATTAAGATATGACCCATAATAACTCAAAATTACGAAAATCGTCGGAATGCAACGGAACCAAAGCCAATCTGTGCGAAATGGATCATGATGATGAACGATGCAAGTCAGGTCCAATAAAACCCCTCAATATCTCCCAAATTCTCGATCACCCATGTCTGGCTACTCTGGTAGGCATAACACTCTGTAATGTTATGATGTCCCAAAATGGGGACATTACAAACTACCCCCCTTGGCTTCGCTAGGAGTTAGCCTAGTTGGAGGAGTTCAGGATTAGGTGACAGCACCTTAACTCTCACTTGCCCCCAAGGACACACCGAGTGGATTGAAGATTTCGTCCACGTCTCCCAGGTGTGTATAAGGCGGCAACAGGCACATTTTCACACTTTTTGGGCAAGTAAAACTCATTTTTACACACCTAATCACTCAAATTAACTTACTCCATAAGCCTAATAATAAACTAGACTTAATAGGGCACCTCTACTGACCCAACTTTGCCATTTAAACGAGGACTAGAGGAAGCAACGAAAGGTGATAGGCCGGGGACGGTCTCGTGGCACTCAACGTCCTTTCTGAGAGTACTCTTTTCCCTTGGGCTGACCTATGGATCTAGGGTAGGCCTTGTTGCCATACTTCTTGAACACCCAGTAGTTACTTGGTACAAGCGGGGGGAGTATTGGGTTGACACTTAGCTAGGAGTCACTCTTCACTTAATAAATTAATCAACTCCTTAATCCACCCTCACTTTTGGGGCATTTACTTGATATATCTCTTGTGGTCTATATTTAATCTTGCAAGCACTTTACTTTCACATTTACATTTACATGCAAGCTTATCTATATGGTTGTGGATTAATCTCTAAGTAGTCATAGTTGGCTTTGGACATTTTCCCTTTGAAACATTTCATTTTCTATCATTTGGTGTTCATATCTTTGGTGTGATCCCTCAAAAAGTTGTGCATCCTTTGGAGGCACTATCTTGTTGGATCTTGAGTGATCTTATTGCCATTGAAAGCAGTCCAATAGAGTAGTGCATCCCTTTGAGGAGACACTCTATTGTTGAGCATGCTAGGCTTGTTATGTTGATGAATGTTTCCACTTGATGCATCTTTGATTTCCTACACATACAAGCAATTGTTAGTTAATCTCTTTGTATCTTTGTATCGATTGTATCTTGTCTTTTATCTTTGCTTATAGTTGTATCATCTATTCATCTTATATCTAGTTGTAGATTTGTATCTAACATTGATGTGAAAGTATTTGTAATCATTGTAATCTTTGTAACTTTTGTGTAATATAAACCCCTCACACTTTAGTTGACCCCCTTGCCCAATCTTAGGCACTAGTCTTAGTTGTCCTAGGAAAAGGTTTTGCTTGTCATATTGAATTGTTGCATATTTCATTGCTTCATTTGCATCATAGGCTAGATTTCCCCCCAACCTTTAAACTAATTAAAACCAACTCCTAGAACTTAACGTTAATCTCATCTAGAAACTAGGGTCTACCCCTCTTCGCTTCCCTAGGAGTAAGCCTAGACGGAAGAGGTTCAAGTCAAAGTGACAGCGTGGGCTTTGAACCTAGGCATTGTGCCTCCAAGGACACACTAAGTGAGCAGGACTTAGCTCACGTTTACAAGTGTGTATAAGGACGGCAACAATACCTATTCTTGATCGTTTTCTTGTTGAGAGCTCTGTAATCAATGCACATTCTCAATGTGCCATCGTTCTTCAATACCATAACGACTAAAGAGGAAAAAGGACTCGTGTTGGGCCTGATGTGCCCCATCGCAAGCAATTCTTTGATTGCTTTCTCAATCCCATCCTTGAATCTCTTGGGGTGCCTATAGGGAGTGGTGATCACCGGTGTAGCCCCTACCTCCAACTCGATCGTATGCTCAAATCCCCTTTTTGGTGCTCTCCCTGGTGGTATCGGCCCAAACACTGGCTCATACTGACTCAGAAGCTCTCTGATCTGTGGATGGTAATGCTCTCTTCCCTCTAGATCCTTTCGTGTGGTGATCAAACACTCTGTTGCATAGGCTACATCACCGTGACGGAAGATCCGCTCCATCCTTTTTTATGATAATGCTCGTGGTGCTCCTGTAGACATGCCTCTCAGTGCCACTCTCGATCCACTGGCGTCTCTGAAGCTTATAGTCAATGTCTGATAGTTGAACCCAATCTCCCCCAATGAACATAACCACTGTACCCCCAATACTGCATCAATATCTGATAGGTCAACTACATAGAAAGTATTTGTCAGGGTGTAGTTGACTAGTTTGGCCTCTAGGTCTGGGAACATGTCCAAACATGACATCGTGTATCCATCTTCCACTGCTACGTGGAATCCCTCAAACTCCTCAGTGCGTAACCCCCTCCTGGCTACTAAGGACGCATCTATGAAATTGTGGGTGGCCCCACCATCAACTAAAGCGGTCATGCGTTGCCCCTGTACAAGGCCCTTGAGCCTGAGAGTGTTGTACCTGGGTACTTCGGAAAGGGTTGCTATGGTTCCCCCTTTCACCTCTCTACAAGGTTTTGTCTCCTTGGGTTATGCCCCTGCCGGTATCTGAGGTTTCTTCGGCCACTGCTCTGGCTCATGTGTGGTCTCCTCCTCTGAATCATTGTGTACCTGTGCCCCGATATCCTCATCCTCCTCCTTACTGTCTGATTCCACCTCAATGTAGTGGATTTTTCCCTTTCCCATGCATCTATGCCCTGGGACCCAAGGGTCTCTGCAAGAGAAGCAAAGCTTCTTCCTCATCAACTCTCGTCTCGTGTCATCATCCAACTTGGGCTTACCCTTCCACTCCCTTTGAGTATTTTTCTGATTCATGTCTCTCTGTGGTACAAAGGGTTTGGTAAAGGTTCTGGGTTTGAGCGTTGAGTCCCCCATGTTTCTCATGCTCACAATGGCCTCCTGTAAGGTGTGAAGCTTGAAAGCCTTAACCCAACCCCTCAATGGCTCTGTCAATGCCTTGATGAACAGCATCACCAGTCTGTGCTCCGATATATATGATACGGCCATTGCGTTCCGCTGGAACTCTGTGATGAAGGCCTCAACTGATCCGGTCTGTCTCAACTGTGTAAGGTCCCTGAAGTGGAGCTTTGGATCTCTCCTGTCAAACCTCTCCATCAACCTCTCCGTGAACTCCAAATATGAGGTAATGTGGCTGTGACCCAAGGTCACCAGCGCATGGTACCACCACTCATGGGCCTCCCCCTCCAAGTGCAAGGTGGAAAAGCTGATAGCTTCTGACTCTGTCATTGGGTTAAGCTTGAAATATGTGTTAAGCTTCTAGACCCATGCCTGAGTTGAGCATCGTGATGATCTGTCGAAACTAGGAATGTTCAACTTTCCACTTTCTTGATGAAATCCATGTTGTGAGTTTGCCCATTGCCTCTCTATGCATTTCGGGGTCTATTTCGATATATGATCGAACAATAGTCCATTAAACTCATGTCTGCATGGAACTCCGGTCCTAGTGCCAAGTAGTCTCTCATGTACTCCCTGAACGGATCCTGTGGCACTACCTGTCCCTGACCCGGCTGTCCTCCCGCCTACCCTGGATGTCCCAAAGGCTGTCCCAAAGGCTTTCCTCCCTGGAATTGTGGGTATAAAGGTCGGGGAATCCTCCCAGACGATGTGTAGGCTCGAACTGGTGAAGGGTGTGGACTAGCTTTGCCTTGAGATCCACTGGAGCCACTGGCCCCACCTCCCTGGTGTCCTTCTGAACCACTCGCTCCTCCTGCAGCGTTGGCACCTATAGTGCTCATGCTATGGTGGATCATCTGTGTACTGATAGCCATCTGCTGTATGGAGTTCATCATGTCCCTCTGTCCTCTAGCTAGGTCATTCAACATGGCCTGCGTACTGTCAACATGTGTCTCGGGGCCTTTCCACCTACCCTCGAGTGTCTCACGCCTGTCACCCATAGTCCTCTCTATCTCGGCCTCTGTGTCCGAACTGATATGCTCTCTGTCCTCTAACTTTGGCTCTGTATCTGACTGAGTGTGGAAGGGAGTTTCTATCTCTCCTATCTCTATTATGACCTCTGCGGTACTGAATGTACTCGTTTCCACGGTGTCCTCAGCCCTCTGGGTATTCTTCACCTGTTCCCGGAATCATGGGGTCATGAGAAGCACTTCTTCACAGGCTGGCAGGAAGAAGGCTCTGATACCACTGAAATATCCCCGATCTAGCTGATCTGGATATCTACTGTTGAACTACTGTTTTATCACTCGAATCTGATACTCTGGGGGTTTCTGGATGCGTTTGAGTTAATGTTTTAACATGCTTGGTGATTTTTGCATGTATGTTTCATTCATTTATTTTTTTAGCAGTATATATGATGCATGTGAAAGAAAGGACAACACATCTCACTAATATGTATTATGAGGAAAAAGAAAAAAATACAATAATATGCTGGAAGCAGATAAACTAGTCATCAGTTAGATCTCATGGATCGTCACTGTAATACAAAGCAACTAACATGAAATACCCGTGATCAGAAGATGAAGGCAGATTTGTGCATGCACTGATAAATCGACAAAATGCAGTTACGGAAGCTCACAGCAACTGCTGCAGATACTGGAAAACTCGCCTTGATGGCTATACTCATCAGAACAGACTGGAAACTGTCCCGAAATGAGCGCCCTGGCCTCTAGGCTGCTCCTGGTAACTGTCCAACTGAAGATCCGACCTCTGAAGCTTCAGATGTCACCCCCTAGGGGTTTGTGCACCTCCTAGGCTATGTGAGTGCACCCTAGTGATCCCACCAGCGGAATCCAACAATGTATGTCTCAAAATGATTGTCATGGTCTGATCCGGAATAACCCCTGGAACCCCAAATGCACTTCCCCAAGAGTTGCGCACTATCTAGCTGTCTGCTACACTCTGAGAGATTCCACCGTCAGAAACTGATGACTGGTGGCTCAAAATAAGTGCCCTTGCTAGCTCTTAACTGGGTTTGAAGGAATCTACAAGATAATCCTATGTCTCGTGCAGCGACACAAAACCCTCTCTCTAACCCTTGCACCCTCACTGGCTGAGTTACGCAATCACTGCAAACTGGATCTCCTGAATAGCACGGTGAAATACCTGGATGGTATCTCTGATAAGCTAGGGTGTGTCTTTCAACACCGAAACCGATCAATGGTGGTGGTTTCCTCCAGAAATCCACAAAACAACAAGGGGATCAATTTCCTCCTCCTCCGAAAACTATCCCAACATCAAATCATAACATAATGAGGAATTAGGTCGAATTCCTCCCTTTATACTCTTCCCGATCTAATTCTCCGTTGACATCACTTAAGCTAGGCGCTTTTCCTCCTAAGGTGAGAAATTAATTAATTAAGTCTCCCCCTCAACACCTTTTCATTCTATTTCTCCGTTCACTTTAGCTTAAGTGACTTTTCCTATGCTTTTTGGCTTAATTCATCGTTTAGCCACTAAATCACCCTTATTTCTCCTCTTGTTCCCTGTTTGTGCCTGACTATAGTCTACGGGAACAAATAGACTACTAAGTCACTCCCTGTTGGCCTACTCTTGGGAACGAGACATCACATTGATTATGTCTTGCCTTAGGAATCCTAAGTACTACTATGGAATTATCCCTTGTGTTGGAGTTATCCTAGACTAAAACAAGGGAAGTTGTTGTCTACGTGATAGTGGCAACACTTCTAATGTTCCACTAGTCTTTGTACCTTGTGAAGGCTTTGCACTAAGGTGCAAGATTGGTGATAACAAGCCCCATTAGCTCAGGCCACTTACCTAGGGATATTATTCGGCAAGCTCTTGGTGTTGATATCTCTATTACAGGCGAAAATGATGAGAGTGATTAGCTCCCCTTATTTGTGGGGGGCTTATATGCTTTGGTCTAACATTTTGCTAGCTATGCTTTATCGTTACTTATTTAGATTTAGAATTAGAATTGACTTCTCTTTTATTGTTCTTTTTGCTAGGAGATGTGCTTCTGCACTCCCTATATAGCTATCAGTGCATATTGTTACTTTAAGTCCCATTAACCTATTTTGGTCATTCATGTACATTAATAAAAATTTAATTTCAATTTTAACAAGTCTCGTCATGTAAGAACCTCTAGATCAAGAATCAAAACTTAAAATATGAATAGAAAACAAGCTTTGATCATGCAAGAAAATCAAGGTTGACAAGAATTAGGTTACACGGTCTGTCAAAAAGGGTATACATGTAATTTTAGGCAAATGCTTATATGCTTCAACACTTTTTTTCTCAAAACTCAACAGATAAAATGTATAGTACATTAGCCCTCTGGTGTCTGGTCTAGCGGCAAGTTACAAGCTGATCAAACTTGTATCAACACTGAGACACGGGTTCAAAACCCGCTAAGTGGGTGTGGATGAGGACAGGTTCAAGTCTTGGGTGATTTTGACAGCATAGATCCCCTTATAGCACAGCTGCTTACCTGGAGGACAGCTGTAAGTCACTATAAGCATCATTTCCAGGTTAAAAAAGAAAGGAAAAAGGGAAAAAAAGAAAAAAATATACAGTACATCTATACAGCCTTCATGGCTAGTTCTTTGGTACTTCTAAACATGAACTGTCGCTATTGGCTTTTCTCTAATATCTCATCATAGCTAACACCTAAAAAATTGATAGATTAGAATCTTAATTTCTATGAAAAATATTTATGTTGAAATAGAATGAATCCTAGCTTTGTGTTTTAAGGTATCTTACAATGTAACGATCCCAAATTAAATTTTACCGGATTAGCAACACGTTAGAAGAGAGGATAAACGGTTCTGTGTGTTGCAAAAAGTAAAACTCAAGCACAACTGATAACAAAGTGTTTAAAGAAAAGGAAACAAAACAACGAGAGGAAAATGAACGTAGGTCTAGACTCTATAATGCTAACTTAACAAGAATGATAGAATACATCCATTGAATACTTACTCCAAACAAGGAAGCCCCAGCTTTAAATGTATTCCTAAATACAAGTGCAGCTAGTGTTGTGTAGCCTCCAGCTGATTTCCCAGTAATACAAAGCTTTTCCCCATCTACCCTCCCCGTAGCTACCTGGACATACTCAAAAAAGTTTAAAACGGTAAGACTTGTTAAAGAAATCCAAAAATAAAATTGAACAAAAACTACTAGAATCAACAAAATCTTGAATCAAGAAATTTATAATATTCTGAATCGAAATATAAGGATAAAACTTACAAGAAACTCTGCACAGCTGCAACAATCATCTACATCCACGATACCCCATGACGCATTAAGCCTTTCTCGATATTGTCTGCCATACCCTTCAAAAGATAAATTGAATCAATATCACAACTATAGAGCAAACAGAAACAAGGCATGGCATAGAGCTCAAAAATATCTCGTTACAAATATTCCATAAATCAACTTTGTCTAGAACCCTGATAAACCAACACAGACCGTCTGCTTCATTCCAATAGCAAGCAACCTACGGCACAAGACATGCAAAAAACATTTGCTAAAACATTTTGCATTGTCAATATAAACGCTTTAGGGCTTCAGAATGGAAGAGCCCATGGAGTGGAGGAAGCAGGCAATGTCAATGTCTATGAAATTAGAGGCATTCCAATAATTTAACTTGAATTTTAACTGGGTATTTGATTTTTTATTATAATAATTTATATATTCTATATTAATGGCCAATGGAACTGCAAAACGTACAAATAAAATTATTCAATTTATATATTATATATTGATGGCCAATGGAACTGCAAAATGTACAAATAATAATAAGAGCATGGGAGTGCAAAAGCATCCCAGGAAAGAAAAGAAAAAATCAAAATGCTAGAAAGAGAACTCAAAATGCAATCTCATTTCTGAGACATTGTCATTGCATTCAGAATGCATGAATTCATTTTGTCTCTAGGTGTAAATACTTTAAGGCTTTAGATTGAAGTAGAGGGAAGTTGTGGGACAGTGCAAGATGTGAGAGGATGGAAGTAGGAAATAACAATGTTTAAGTTGTAAAATATAGGCATTCAAACTCTCTACTGAAATTATAAGACATCACCAAAAAGCACACTTCTGCCTAAATAAAGTGTGTACAAGGGTGTATTTTCAAATGTGTGCATGTATTTTGTTTCTAGGTCTGTCATGTTGCAGTTTCTGCAGGTGACTCAAGCACACAATGGAAGCCAGGAATTTGGAGAGGTAACGTAAGAAATCACAGTCTAAATATAAAGCGGTAACTATCTAAAATTTAAAATTCAAAATTTTAATTTTAATTAAAATGTCTTTGTATTACTCCAGAGTCCATAGCACATACTTATGATATACTATATAGCCTCAACATAGCCTCAAGAGTTAGCTCGATTGGTAAATTCTCTTGTGCAAAAGTTTACAGAGGTCTCGGGATCAAATCCTATAGAGTCTGTTGGGCTTACCAACCAGACTTTGGGTGGGGATTACTATTGTCCTCCATCCAGAAAACCGAGGAAGAGGAGGGAAACCCGTTGTGGGACTGAGTGGCTGACAAGGTACCAACATCTTCACTTGGAATGCTTAATACACAGGTAAAAAATGTTAAAGATAATATTCATTGAAGTTGTTGGAACTTAGGTCTGCATTCCTGCTCTTTCCCTCCATTAGCCTATACATCCTCTTAAGCCTTATCCTTGTTTCTTCTCCATGCTTAATGAGTCAGTTTGAGTTGTTTTTACCCTTTTATTGTTTTTGCACCATTTTCTTGCTTTCTTGGAAGGTTATTGCACATTCTGATTTGGGTTAACAACATATTGTCATCTTGAAATATTTTACTGAGCTTATAGCAGGTTTACAAGGACTTTTTGGTGCATTTACAAACTCCAAAACATAAATGAACATAGAGGGCCAAGTGTCAGTTCGTAGGTGTAATCCGGTCCTTCATCCGACAACCCGAATTTACATATCAAGCTAATCTAGACCTTCATCCAGCACTTAATATGGAACTCAGAGCATAGTGAGGTTGTTGGTTAGCATATCCGCGGGCCTTCTCTAGCAAATACCGAACGTGGGTTTTTTGTCTATTACAACCCTCTTGCTATGAGTCCTATCAAGCTTTTGTTTGAGTAGTTAAAATATAGCATATTTGGTGGCATATTGTCTGGCATTAGAAGGTGTAGACTTTTTAAGAATTCCTTCAAATCAAGAACAGGTGGAAAGCATCAATCAGCAGAATGTTAGAATGAAGTAAGAAATCCATGAGCTACAACAAAAATATCAATCTCTTCAAGTGCAACATTGAAATCTACAAAGGAAGTATCAAAAGCTGCAGAAGAAAAATCAACAAGCGCTGCCCAATTTACTGAAAAACCTATGTTTTTCCCTGTTTTAGTCCTTGGATTTCAGCACGTCTATCGAACAACTGGAGGTGAATTTGTGAAAACCGAAAGAGGCTTTTGTTGAGAACAATCCCATGCACAAAAACCTCTCTCATATTTTACACAGCTATCACGGTCTGAGAGAATCAAAGAGACCTTTGAGGCCGTTTTTTCCAGAAATTCGCCAATGTTGATTTCCCTGTTTTTGTCATCGTCTTTCGGCGCGCCTTCTGAACAGATGGAGGTGAATTTGTGAAAACGGAAAGCGGTTTTTGTTGAGAACAAGCCCATGCACAAAAACCTCTCTCATATTTTACACAGGTATCACATTCTAAGAGAATCGAAGAGACCTTTGAGTTTGTTTTTTCTAGAAATTCACCAATGCTGATTTCCCTATTTTTGTCATCGTCTTTCGGCACGCCTTCTGAACAACTGGAGGTGAATTTGTGAAAAATGAAAGAGGTTTTTGCTGAGAAGAGGTCCATGCACAAAAACCTCTCTCATAGTACACAAGTATCACGGTTTGGGAGAATCGAAGAGACCTTTGAGGTCGTTTTTCCTAGAAAATCGTCAAATTCTGGGTGAGTTTTGTTATAGTTTACTGCTGTCAAAGAGGAGGAAGAGTTCGAGGAAGCTGCCAACACATCAAGTTATCTACCAATGAGACTCCTTGCTATGAGTTTGTTTTACTCCAACTATCAACATGACTTCCAGTTGCACTAATAGAATTATGTTTTGGTTTAGCTAGAGGCACTGTTGCCACTTGTAATAAGCTGTTATATTTTGATAAAAACATTGTTTTTTGTTAAATTCGAATTGATGAGAAGTATGAACTGACACATCAACCCAACTCCACTCAGTTTGAAGAAATACTTACACATTGTAATTAGGCAGTAACAGTTAAGTTGTATATACAGGCTCTGATTGAAATCTAAAGATTGAACTTCAGAGTTGAGATCCTAGATAGGTAATCGAACCTCCTCTTGATGAGGATAAATAGATAGATCTATGAATGTAAAAGGGTTCGGTTTTTGGGTAGAATATCAATACATCAAACTGGTTGAACCTATTCTATGAATGGATTAAAGCTCTCTACCTGGTGATTATACTCTTGATGACCGTGTGTTTTTGTCCAAATCTAAATGTGTTTTTCTCTTATCTTGAATGCAGTTATTGATGTGTGCAAAGTACATTTCATTTTCCTTTCAGCTATTGTATAACTCATCTTTATTGATATGCAACCTGTAAAACAGCTAATGCTTTGGTGAAGATCTGTTTTTATTGCAACATGTGGGAGTAATTGAGTTTGGATACTTGTTTAATGCCTTGAAATAATATTTTAAGACTTAAACTTCTTACAGCAGATAATTCATTGAGTTGTTTTTTGTTTCCCTTTGTTCTTCTCTCTATTATCTCACTTGTCTGTCATTTGTGTGCCACCAGCCAAGGAGGACCCTCCTCCATATCATTTTTTCAACCCAACCATGTTCTTGTCTTGGTAAACCAACCCTCCAACTGACCAACAAAATCAAATAATCAAAAAACCAATCATTCCAAACTTGAGTTGGCCTAGCTCTGCCCTTTAGCAGTCAGGTGCCGACTTTAGGACCAACATCTTCTGTCATCATTTTTGGGGAATGGAGTAATGAAGCAATCTTTCCCTGGGAGAACGACAATGATCGGATTTGGTTTTTGATGGTGAACAAAAGCCAGACACACATAGTGACTGCAATCTTTCACCTAGTGACTCCACAATCAAAAGACTCCACTGGAGGATGAGCCCAGCCAATAGAAAATGAGAAGGTGGAAGGGAAAGACCAGGTACCAAGCCATCGGTTTTTTCAAAGAGCTCATGTTTTTCTTCATCAGTTCATTCTTGTCTTTTCCTTTACGTGTGAAAAGAATTATCTTATGCTTTGTTTACTCCAATGTTGCAAGAACCGAACCGGTCATCGAACCGGTCGACCCCAAAAACCAGAACCGGACCGGAACCGGAAAAAACCGGATCAAAAAACCGGTTTCTAAAAATACATAAAATATTCAATTTTTCGAAAAAAAAAAATACATATTCATGTGCATCCATGTGAATCCAAACCATTCTACACAAATTTGCAAAGTTTCTCATATATATTCATGTGCATCCATGTGAATCCAATTCCAGAATCCAGATTCCAAACCATTATACACAAATTTGCAAAGTTTCTCATATATATTCATGTGCATCCATGTGAATCCAGATTCCA
>ML824872.1:47520-62675 GCA_009831015.1 Picea engelmannii
GTGATCTGTGAAGGGGGGAAAAACTTATCTTCATCCTATTAACCTTTTGCCTCTTCAAAACCCCAGGTCACCGGGGACGTCTCCCCTGGGCCTAACCTCCCTAAAGAGAAAGAACCTACCCACCGTGGTGACATTGGGTGGGATAGGTTCCTGTTACGCCAGGTTGGCCTTCTACCTTCTAGCCTTTACTCTTAGCTACAAACTGTGCGATAACATGGCAAGATATTGCTTTCATGATTCAAAGCATGAAGATATGTTTGGTTCAGGAGTTTCATCAAACACTTAGAATGCTTTATTTGTTCAAGCATTTCGAAAAATAGTATGCATCCTTGGGGATGTGGGACAATCCATGAACAAAGTGAATGTTAGAAATGAAAACCCAGATAGACTAAAGACAGTCACTGATTTTTATGGTAATAGATATTTCTAACAAAAATAAAGTGCCTCGCAGAAAATTTCAGTTAACCTGGTTCAACGGAGCTTTGGACAACTAGAGCAGTACCACACTCTATCAGCGATTCTATAGGAAAATATTATTCAGGAATAAAATGCAGATTGAAAACATCTGCGAAAGTTTGTAGGTGCAATGGACACCAAAGACGCAGTTGAAAGCAGCAGGCAAAGAGTTGATGGAAAAGGTTGTTTTATAGTATGCAGGAGAATGCTGACCAATAAAATATATTTTATTTTTTAACAATTTTTTAATCAGATCAGAATATGAACGCACTTTTGTGTCTGCCCTTCAATGACAAGACGAGGTAACATATGGAATAGGGGATTGTGGCTCCGTCTTATATTTTATGGTTAGAAGATGGTTTGTTGATTAAATATGTTTTGGTCTGCGACTAGTTCAACAAAATTTCTTATGGCATATCGGTGAACATATTTGGTTTGAAGGTGTGAAGCCAACATTCAACACTTGTCGGTATGCATATTACATATCGGTTTTACAGCATAATATTTTTTCCAAGGTTTAAATGTGATTTTGTGGGCAGTATTACTCAAGTGAGCAATATTGGTAAAATGTGATTTTTGATAGGTAAATTGGTGAAATGCATTGATTTGGAGGAAGTTGGCCACAAGTTCAAATCCTGTTGAGGTATATTTTTCAGGAAGGTCACATGTGCAACCACATGCAAATCCAAAAAAAAGGTGATACACTGACTTGGCCAAGTGTTTGTGCACAGGGTAGTTGGAGAGTTCATTTTTTGCAATAACTTGGCAATGCAATGTCCATTTTGTAGGACATATTTTGTATTGGGTTCAGAATTTCAAGTACTTTGCAGTGGCACAGTTTGTGTTTAGAGGAGCAAACATCGAGCTCTATCTTTATTTAGTGTTTACGATTGGAGATTAAGGAAGGTCACATGTGTTACCAAAGGTAAATATGAAAAAAAGGGGTACACTGACTTGACCAAGTGTTGTGCACAGCTTAGTTGGAGAGTTCATTTTTTGGCAATAACTTGGCAATTCAATGTCCATTTTGTGGGTCATTTTTCGTATTGGGTTCATAATTTTAAGTACTTTGTAGTGGCACAGTTTGTGTTTAGAGGAGCAAACAACGAGCTCTAATTTATTTAAGTGTTTTCAATTGGAGATTAAGGAAGGTCACATGTGCTATCAAAGATAAATCGAAAAAAAGGGGCTACACTGACTTGACCAAGCATTTGTGCACAGTGTAGTTGGTGAGTCAATTTTTTTGGCAATAAATTAGCAATTTAATGTCCATTTTGTGGGTCATTTTTTTGTGTTGGATTTAGTATTTCAAGTACTTTGAAGTGGCACAGACTACAGTCAGTGTTTGGAGGAGCAAACATCAAGTCCTAACTTATTTAGTGTATCTTCATAAAAGACATTAATGTTGGTGGTTAATAAAATGTGACCAACATAACATTTGGAGGCTAAAGTTGTGGTGGTTAAACCACCATAACCTAGGATGCTATATAATAATGTAATGAGGAATGACAACTTGAAAAAGTGATATATGTAATTTGGGTATTTCCTCGGGCTTCTTATTATGTACTTACAGTAGCATCATTAATATATATGACATTTATTACTCTCTCCACATTTATGTCTAGCAGTGTTATTTTGCTATGCACCCATATAAATTCTTATGTGGTATTAGAGCATGATATCAATCCAGGGGTTGCAAATCAAGGATTTGGAGTTATACAAGTTTGGTGTAAAGAGAGATGCAACACAAGGCGAAGTTCTACAAATTGATGTTCTGAATCTGCAAATAGAAGGCAAGTTAAAAAAAAATTCTAAAATACAAATGGAATTAGAGAGTTAAAAAGGAAGGTCCACATTAAATTATTCTAAATTTTATACTTCAGTGGGAGTTTTTCTTAAATAAATTTGGAACACATAACATCCCAGAAAAATGGCACCATGTGCGATACATATCTCAAATAAAACACATAAACATCAAGGCTCGGAATGGCTTCTAGAGTCCAAATAATATCACGGTACAATAAATAACTACAAATCAAAATCACCTCTGCCCTCTACCTCAATCGTTTAGGGACATCCGTGCCAGTGCTTGGTGCTACTTGTGCATCCAAGACCATCCCCCTATTCTTGCTCAAGTTAACACCTTCCAATTTTAATAAAATTGGCTAATCCAAGCATTAAAATGAGGCAGAAAGCTGAGCATGCCTAATCAATGGTTTATTTTATAATGATGTGCAGGGAAATTAAATGGAATATGATTATCCAATAACTGATCTAAAATTTCTTCTTTAAAACCATACAAAAAAAATTCCGGGGGCCTTGGAATGTGTATAAATGCACATGCCTTGGTGGGTGTGCATTAAAACATCTGTGTACTATGATGATAAATAGTTAGTCAACTAAAAGGCTATTTATCTAATAAGACATTTTAACAACCAAAGAGAAGAAAGTACCAGTGCTTCCTCCATAGTTGACGTCAGCAAAAGCCCACCCTCTGCTTGTCCAATATTGGATGCTCAAATTCAATGATGTATTCGATTCAGATGTAGGCCCCCCTTTAAACAGAAAAGAACAAATATTAATTATTAGCAATCACATAGAGTAAAGACCTAAAAGACAGGAAATTAAAGTGTTCTCTACAATTTGAAGCACTATCTATCTGTTCAGCATCACATAAATGTGCACGGTACAAATTTATTACCACAAACAAAAATAGTAAATTGGTAGCAATCCAAGTTTACCTAGTTTTTCAACAAACGCATCTTTGCAAGGTAGCACACTATTTTTGTAACCACGAAAAATAACGAGCTGTTCATGTGTATGCAGATGCTTTATGTTGATGCAAATATTTGATGCTAATGTGTAAGATGTAATCTCGATTACAGTAATGACGTACTCTTTATGTGTGCGCAGATGCTTTTGGATTGATGCACATTTTAAGCTAATGTGCAACATGTAATCTAAATTATAATAATGTACTACCCAGTGAAAATATTAAAAAATTCACACAAGAATAAGAATAAAAAAAACTTGTTTTAAGTTTTATGTAAATGTTTGTGAATAACATAAAAGGTCAAAGCATTGATGGATATTAGACAAGTTCAAAATGAATAAGATAGTCCATAGTTATTCAATATCTTAA
Organism: Picea engelmannii; assembly: GCA_009831015.1. Lineage (NCBI taxonomy): Eukaryota > Viridiplantae > Streptophyta > Pinopsida > Pinales > Pinaceae > Picea > Picea engelmannii. The sequence goes on from ML824872.1 coordinate 51,119, forward strand.
AAGTAGCACCAACATTACAAATAACAACCTAAAACAAGTGCCATAGTAATGGCAATGTCCCTGCCATAAATGCACATATCTTGCTTTTTAAAAAATAATTATTTAATAAATATATTTGTTTTAAATAACTCAATAAAATTTAATCTTGAGAAAAGAAATAATGCAGCATTAATTGGTGTAATCAAATGTGAAAAAATTCAATGACCATTGTTGATTAGTAGTGGAGAGTATGTGTTTGAAAGCAACTCTAGTCTAAGGATACACAATAATATGAATGGAGGTCCAATAAACATAATATTAATAATCCCTGTTATTGCACAAACACTAGGTTGGGCAAAGCCCGACCCAATCCACGAGATGGCGATAACTGTGGGAGTCTACCCACTGTCACCTTAGATAAACCCTCCCCTCACTTTACTGAAGGAGAAATTCAACACAAGGGGGGAATCCCGGGTGACCCTATGGGGAAATGAGATGGAAAGTGAGTTTGTGGAAGTGATACCCCTATAGGTCAAACTACTAAGTGGTAAGTGGCTTGGAAACAAGTCTCAGAGATGGTTAATGGCTGCCAAGTCCTTGAGTACCTGCAAAAAATAGTTGTACCTGCCCGACACACAAGAAAAGACAAGTATACAAGCTCAAAGATTAAGTGGACAAAAAAGTTAGGCTTGTTGTCCCAAACTACAGCAGTAAACAAGAGTATATATCAGCAAGGAATAGAGCTAATTACTGCAGATTTAACCACTCAAAGAATCAAAGATTTATTGAGAGATGAAGCACAAAACAAGTAGATTAGTTCCCAATACTTTAGCACAAACTTCAGTGGTATTAGAGCACTGTTATGTGATGTTTTCAGAGTATGTTTGTAACAGCCAAGTGGCTGTAGCAAGAATTTGCTACAGAAGCAAGTTTCAATCACAAAAATAAGCAAGTAATCTGACAAAAAGTTCACCAATAAGCAGTAGAATGATAGTAATGGCTTACAAGCAAATTTTCACGGTTGAAATGCAAGTAAACTTTAAAGATATAGAGTGATTTGATGCAGCCCTAATGGCTGTAGCTTTTATTTAGTTATAGCTCAAAGTATACTAGGCCAATCATGCCCTAGAGGTTTTAGCATGTTTAAAGCATCAAGAAAGATTCCAACTTGAACAAGATCAATATCTCTCTAAATCACATATACCAATGCAATGTTTTTATTTTTCCAATGCAAGATTAGTGCCTAAAACTATTGGGTTATGGAGTCTTTTAATGAATGAGCTAGTTATGCTACTTCCTTAGGGATGTAAGCCCTTTTACTACCTAAGGAAAGCAAGACTAACAAGGAGAAACTAGGAAGGTGTAAGCCCATTTACTTATCCTAGTAATCCTTTGTACAATAGATTATTCAAGACAATTATGACTTAGTGGGGTTGTATGCCCTTATACTCCCCAAGAGCTTAGTAAATAAACCTTGCAACTAAGAAAGAAGCAATAACAAAGCAAAGATTCCTTACCTAGTCCAAGCATTAACAAGATAAACTCCTCTTTAACCAAGAAAATTCCATCACAATGCAAGAATTAGCCTCCAAGAGAGATAGTGCATCACTTCTCCATCCAATAGCAAAGACAAACCATCACAAGAGCAAGTAGAAGAGAGAGATAAGTAAAATTTCCCAAGAGGGGCACAAATTTCAGCCAGGTAGTCTTCTCCAAATGGGAGAGCTATGTTGAAACTAAAAGGAAATGATCCTTATTTATACAAAAGTTATAAAAAGTGTTTGTCCACTTAAGTTAGGGTAAACCACAAAACAAGGAAGACATTTCCCTTTATTTTTCCCCTTTACAATATTAAATTCAAATTTAACTTAAAAATTGCACATAAGAGACCCTATGATGTCAACCCTCTCTAGGGTGATGTTTTGGCACTTCTAGCAAATCGTTTGAGCTTGGAGGTGAAACGTTGGGCCTCCAAAGGCCTCCCTCTCATGCGCTAGGGTTTCCTCCATCAAGCCAAGGCTTCTCTCCATCCAGATGCCAAGTGTCAATCAAGTCAACACCACCACCACCAAAACCCTAGCCCTAAGGTGACATCAATCCCTCAAAGTGGCGTTTTGACCTCCAAAGGCAAAACGTTGGGCTTGTAGGGGCTAGGTGAGATCTTCCATGGTGTCTTTCAAGCCTCCAAAGGTTGTCATCATCATCCAGTGTGCGGGCCATGGTATCCACCCTATGGGCTTCATGCCCCAAGGAAGCCCAAGCTAGGCTTGTTCTTCCAAAACTGTCCACCAAGCAAGGTCCTGCAAGGACAATGAATACGCTCTCCAAGGATCTCAAGTCAAACGTATCATGATAAGTGATGAGTCACAAAATTGCCATCATTTGACATCTTATTTTCCTTCCTTTTAACCCTTTATCACTTACATATAACCCTGTTTTATCCATTTTAATTCTTATATGTGGGATTTAGGCTTGAGGTGATTTTCCAATTGCATTTCTTAATATTTAATTGGATTTCTGATTAACATTAAAGGAAGTAGCGTGTTTTGTATTTACTTTTGAAGTGGCAATTCACGTGTGAACAAGTTGTTACAAGGTTTTGCTTTAAAGGTCTATATATTCTTCAAATCAGGGTCATTGCACATCCATTACCACAAATTTAAAGTCATTTGTAGTTGATACAAGTACAGGGTTCTCATGTGTTCAAATCTGCTACATAATCAGACATGTAGCAGCCTGCTACATAATCAGACCTATGGAAGCTTGCTACAGAATCAGGTCTGTAGCAGCGTAGAAGATATATCAGCATATTAAAAGAATTAATACATTCAGCAACAAAGATATATCAGAATTAAAATCAGCATACTTGGCATATCCAGCGTAAAATCAAAGGAAATTACTATTTTTATTCCAGCATATGCCACGAACTTCAACAAGGTTCCAGCATTTGAATACTTTAAGTATATAATTTTGACACTTAATACATATCAGCTCAAGTATTCAATATCAGTTCAGCGCTAAGATGATATCAGCGTAACATCTTTAGTATGCCCATGAATATTACAACATGTGAATACTTTGAGTGCATAAGCTAACACTTAAATGTATATCAGTACCAACATTTAAATAATCAGTTTTAGCGATAAAGGAATATCAGCATGAGGTCGTTAATGTATGATCGTGAGTATTAAATGAGATACTCAGCATCTTCACCATGAGCACATGACAAAATCCGAAAATGGAAACAGGTACATAAGCGTGTGACAGCTCAACAAATAGACCGTCGAACTTGGGAAAAGGGAACAATCAATTGGCTCATATACCAAGCCTGTGGAGCTGAGCGAATCATCAAGCGAAGGCATCAAGTCTATTTTGAACTGTTTCCCAGTATCTTAGGAAGTTGGCGCTCTATACTTAGAGCCATTGGAATCATTTCATTGTATATATATATATATGAGTATGCGCTCTCGTGGGAGATAGGCTAGCTAGGGTGAGAGTACGACTGTGTAATAGCTGTTCTAAAACTCTGTCATTTTATTTCATATAAGTTTGTTGTTTATGAGCCCCAATCTGATCTTTTACTGGTAATTTAGTGAACTGTAAGCACAGGCTTGCCTATGAGCTAGGGCCCACTCACAGGTATGGCTCTGTGCTATTTAATTTTCTGTTCATAGTTATGTGTTCTTAAGCATATATATATATGATTGCCAGTTTCTATCTTTTTCCTTTTTAGTTGAATATATGCTGAAAATAGATGAAGGCTACATAATGGCCCCTGGAATTTGCTAGAGAATGATGACCAGTAACTGTTAGAACCACATATCACAGATCATTAGTTACGCTATGCTTTCTTGTTATTTTAAACACTCTATGATGAATCTGGTCATATGTATTCTAGTTACAACATTGTTTTAATATCACTCACATCACTGTGAATGGGGAATTGATAAAGCCTACTAAACTTGAACTTGTTATATTAGCTTAGTATTGATTTACGAATAAAATAGGTTTGATATCTTCCTTTGGATAAATATATATCTTTTACAAATCCACAGTACTTTTAACTTTGCTAGGTGAACATATGAGGGGACAGGGTTATGATATTTCAGAAACTTAACCCCAAGAGATACCACCAGTAGGGTGAAGGGTCAAAGTATTTTGATTCGTTCCTTTCCTATAGATAGTTTACATTCGACTTTCTCAATTGGCACAAGTTCTCTTTTCTGTGTACACTGTACAGAGTGCCTCACAAGTATATTGAACCCCGGGTTGATAAATTAATGACACAGTGCAAAGGGATATCCATAAATTAGAGATCGTATTTGTACCTCGTCATTTTGGCGCCATTTTCGGGGAGGCACTCAAGGAATTAGGACTTTTGCCTTAGGATCATTGTAGGAGCAATACCAAGCTTAAGGGAAATATAGGGAAACGTCGACTACCCCTCTGATATCCCTTGCTCAGGATGTTGTGCATTAAAATCATCATAGAATGCATGAGTTAAGTTAATAATATTTTATTTTGTGGCACTGTAAGAGCCACCCATGGTACTAATCTCTTTTGCAAGAAGCTTGGAAGGAGGAAGAGGTATTCCACTCGAAGAAAAATCAAGCAGAGGTTATTTGAAGAAGGTATGCATTCTGAAATTCATAAGCCTTCCATCACTTTTATTTGGACTGCATTGAAGAATATCTAAGTTTCCTGGGACAAGTGTGGAAAAATCTAGCTATATCAATTTTGTAATTTAGATGATACTCTGTGGATTCTCTTGGATTCCCACGGTAGTTATGTCAGGATCTCATCATCTTATACCACACTTGAACTCGATGCTATAACAAATAACCTCTGACCATTTCAATAAACTTTAAGGAGGTACGCTTTTGATTGTGAATTCATGAAGCTTGGAAGACCTCTCATAGCTTTGAAACTACAATTCTTGAAGTCCTAGGCATACACATTCAAAATTTGGATTTCAACAAATTAATCATATCTTGCAAATTATGATCTAGGTCAAATTTTTGAGAATCATATTGAGAAAGACACCTACTAAAATTCAACGATTACCTCAGCCCTACACCTAGACCCGTTGATCCTAGCATATTGACAACTGCACACTAAATGTTTTGATGATGGTTGTGTTTCTCAATCAATTATTTAAACCATCATTATACACGAATCATAATGCCATGAGCAGAATGTGGAAGTTGTTTCACGTATAATGAGACACTCTGTGGCTCCCACGGTGGTTATGTCAGGCTCTCATTATATCAATCTCAGAGATAATGGGACATTTTGTGTTCCCACGATGATTATGTCAGGATCCCATTATCATTATACCACGTTTTGAATTAAATATTTGATTTTATTCTTTCTTTAGGTATTTCTGCATTAGCCATAGGATTTGGCGAGGGTCATATCCCATAATTTAGGAGTTGGGTATTTGCAATTTTTGGCATATGGATGCATTACATTGAAAATTATACACCTATAAAAATGCACACGAACTCAGATCATCACTTGAAATAGCTTGTTGATCAAACTCTTGTGGCATCTGGGATCACTAATCTCACCAAGGACAGAGTTCGGACAATCAATTTTCAGTAACTAAATAGATAGATCTTTAAAACATGTTTCTAGGGTGTATCCTCCTACGAATCTAATTTACAACCCAATCATCTCATTCCAATATAGTACGAGAAAGCTATGCCCTAATTACTAAGTCCCTATCCTGCACTGATACAACTCTTTGTTTCCTAGGTTGTTCTTTGGTATATTTGACCCATCAATTCTTCAAGTTTGCAAAACCTGTTTCTATTGGAGATACCTGTTGATATTATGGTAGCTGTGGGAGTTATTTACCTCCACGTGTAAACCTGACGAGAATAGAATATTCCGGGAAGCAAGAAGAAACCCTAATTAGTTGGCTAATAACCCTAGAAGACAAGTCGGCTCAAGAGGATAACCTGTATTAGGTTATTAGCCTCCAAGAGAAGAAGTCGGCTAAAGGAAATATTATATACTAAGTAAATAAGCACCTAGAATGAGAAGTCGGCCCAGGCAATTTGCCAAATTTAGTATAAATACAGGAGGCCAGTCTTCATTTTGGCAGGCATTCTCAGAACTGCAGAAGCAGCACCTGTGCGCACTGCAGTTGGCCAGTTTGTGCGCAAGTTTGGAGGAGAGTTGTCGTTGCAGCTAGCAGATTTCGGTTTTGGCTTGGACTATCTCTTGGTTATGGTTTGGACTCTCTGATCAACTCTTGTTTGGTGCGCTATCCTTGGAGAAAGATGTGCCACCTTTGTTTGGCTATCTAGCCTAAGGCTTGCTTCCAAAATGATTCTCTGTCAAGGTTAAGGTGCTCAGGGGTGGCTTCGGCCTATGGTTGGGTGACAATATTGATATTATCTATGGTTAAACGAGCACATCCATCATATTCTAAGAGGTTATAGGCCCACACCTCCTTCATTCAGTCTAACCAATGGAAGGGAGCATAGCCATAAGGATACTAAGCTCGTTGAAGAACTGTCGCTAGGGTTTCTAGCAAGAGCAGTTACTAAATCACTGTCACTAGGGTTACTAGCAGGTGCAGTTGCAGAAACGCTAACCCTCTCGTTGAGGCACCTTAAGTGAAGGGATTGACCAAAATTCTGGATAGACCAGTGCGCCCTAGCCTAGCGCATCTCCTGGTACTCTCAGTTTGAGTTTTTGGTCAAATCTAGGGTTGACCAAGTCAAAGAAGCCATGACTTACTCTATGAAGTCAGAAAACAAGTTAGATGGGGTTTCTAACTTGAGAGTGTGGAAGACAAGGATTGACCTCATCCCTGCCAAGAATAAAGTGATGGATATCGTGAAAGGAAAGATCGTGGAACCAGAGTTTGACAAAGGAAAAGAGAAGGAACTGCAGAACGTTGCAGCTATGGAGAAGTTCAAAGACAATGACATCAATGCCATGAGTATCATAGTGGATTCTATAAAAGACCACTTGATACCCTACATCTCCCATCTTGATTCATCTAAGAAGATGTACGATGCCCTAACAAACCTCTTCTCAGTCAAAAACATTGGACAAGTAATGAGTCTGAAGAATGAGCTTCGTGACATGAAGATGAATGATGATGACAGCATAACGTCATACTTTGTGAGGATCTCTCAGTTAAGAGATCAACTACAAGCTTTTGAAGAGATCATCTCAGAGAAGGAATTAGTAAACATAGTACTCAATGGTCTTCCCAAGACATGGGATGCATTTGCCGCAAGCATGAACACAAGGAAGGAGTATCCTACATTTGAAGAACTTTGGACTTGCTGTGCACAAGAAGAATGAAGGATTAGTGCAAAAGAGAAACCTCAAAAGAAATACGATGATCAAGGATTAGCAGCAGCATCCATCACCTTCGGCTTGGTCCTGCATCAGAGATGGTTCTTGCTCCATGAGGTAATGAGTCCGGGTATCATGGTATGTGTCACTCTGATCCTCAAAACCTTTGAATATGTGCATTTAATTCCTTTTGTTTCTAACAAATGCTTGGATCTTATACTTGTCCACTTGACCATCTCTGGGGGGAATGACATGATGCCCTAGTAAGCCTGTGCCTGTAGGTTTTGGTTTGCCACTGGGGGGATTTTTGAAAAGTCATCGTCCACTCCCATCATATTACCACTTTTTCATCCTGCTTCCCGCTCATCCACCCCATTACATTTGTCCGGGTATTGGGTTGACCAATCATTTAAAGTTTGCACCTTGCCTTGTGAGAAGAAGGGGCTAAAGGCCTAGAAGGTAAAAGCAAGCTGGCAAAAGATAAAAGCCTAGAATAAAACCTCAAGATGCTTCGCCCAGGGATCCCCGAGAAAGCAATAAAAGGCTTCTCAGCAAGAAACAAGAGGGACCCATAAAAATAATAAAACAAGACCTAGTCAGAGGATAGGGGGTCTCATCACGAGCCAGCCTATTAGGTCCATGGGCACCTAACAGTATGACACTACTAGCATCTGGTTACCACGCCAGGGTAGTGGCTCTTGGTTGCATAGCCAAGAGAAAGGGGGTCTCATCACAAGCCAACCTTCTCATTTTCGTGAAAGTGCCTGTGGCTAACATTGTCACCACTGGTCACCACGCCAGGGCAGTGTCCCTGAATTAGCTTCTTGAAGAAAATGCAATAAAAAAATAAAGTAAAAGGCATAAATGGGCTTGGAAACAAATTTATCCAGGACAGGTGCAGCTCGCCTTCTACAAAGGCACCCACAGGTGAGTCTTGCATTTCCTTTCTTTCACTACACCCATTGTCAGGACACCCCTTATCCACCTCACCCATTTACATGACTTGGATTTAATCCTTTTCCGGAAACATCTCTTGACCAATGGACACTAGCCCAATAGAACGCTTTGTCACTTTCCCCAAACTTGTATTGCAGACTTGTATAATGTCTTTGAGCTTTTAACTGGGGTAATAGGGGTTTTACGCACATGTTTAATAATATTGATGATGAGATGTGATTGACATTGCTATGATCCCTGTGACTTATGAGCCCATGGAGGGCATAGCTGCTGATGTGCAAGATCATGCCCGATGGACAGGTACCACATTGGACAGGTACACATGGGGAGATGATTAGTTCGGACCTCCATGGGGTTGAAGAGCCCACCCGATGGATGATGAGACCTCAACAGGGGGCAGAGACAGGACAAAGGGGTTTGCACGGGAGAGAAGGAGGACGTCTTGCAGAGGCACCCTGACAGAGCTTGACCTAGGGGGGTTGTGCCCTTTTCAGTGGAACGTTGGACTTGGAAGGCCTAGGACGTCACTCAAGAGGTTCATGACATCATCCTTGCTTCATGAGCATTTTGGCAAATGGACAGGGCAGTTTGGCACAAGTGGCATCTTAGAGAAGCCCAAGGAGGGCTAACGTTTTTCTTCAGGAGGCTGCATTTGCCCTAAAAGGGGCTAGCGTCACCCTAGAAAGGGGATGACGTCTCTCTATTGCTTGATTAGGGTTTAAATTTAAACATTTAATGTAAAACAATATGATTTTGGTATTTTGGCCTTGTCAGCCTTTTAATGACCTAAAAAGTAATTAAGGTCATTGCTACTGTATAAATTGAGGGTTTTTACCTTCATTTTTTCATCATCTTTCACTCACTCATTAGTGAGGTCTGAAATTTGCGCTATCTTTGGGGTTCTTGGCTGAAATTGGGAGGCACACTTGTTGAAGGAAGACATTTTTGGACTTTTAATGGCATTTTTGGCATTTCTCTTGGTGGAAGGCATTACAACTAGGGTTTGCTATATGATTTCTTGGTTAAATGTAAGTGAATTTCTGCAAAACTTCTTAATTGAATGGTTGTAGTATTGTTTTCTTGCATTTATTGTTATAATTTGTTGAATTAAACCCTAGGTGACAAGCACACATTGAAGGTCCTTGTCTCATGTCCCTACCAAGGTTTTAAGCCATTTTATTTGCTAAAATAAGATAGAGCCTTGCCTTAGCAACACTCTCTTCTTTCTTTCTAGCCTTTTAATTTGTTAAAGAGGATAGAGCCTTGCCATAGCAACACTCCATCCATCTTCTTCTTGCTAGCCGTTTTTTATTTGTTGAGCTAAGAAGGAGAAAACGCACCAAGGCCTAGATCTCTACACCTTCGTGAGCCGATTTTCCCTAGGGTTTGCCTAGTAAAGCCTTGCTTTAGCAACACGTTGCTTACAAACCCTCTTGTCTTACCTCTTATCAACCATTATTCAAGCTAGCCGTTGCCATTAAGCTAAGGAAGAAGGAGAGAGCACTGAGGCCTAGGTTTTCTACACCAAAGTGAGCCTCTCTACCCTAGGGTTTCACCCTTGAGGCCTTGCCATAGCAACACCTCAAGGTTTAACTCTCTTGTTCTTAGTTCTACTACTATCACTTGATCCTTCAGCTTTTGCATCCTCCTTTGACTCCATATACCCTAGGAACGCACTGATCTAAGACCACATGTGTTGAGTAACTTGATCCTACAAACTTCCAATCCTTGTGAACAAACCCTAACCATACTAACCCTAGCCTAGACTAATTCTACTAACCCTAGTGTTGTTGTCATCTTTTTGTGCCATAAACATCTATGTGCAGCATCTATTTGTCTTTAAGCAATTGAATGATTAGCTAAAGCGTTGCTTCAATATTCTTACATTAATTATTAATTGCCATTGTTTATTGTGAAGTGCCTTTGGCATTCATTGAAGAAGTATTATATATATTGTGATCATTTGCTATCTTGTAGACATTGATTTACTTCATCAATTATTGCTCAATTGCTAACTATCAGAAAGTCATTGATTATATCAAGTACTAACCAACAAGCAAGCTTGCACATGCAGTTTCATTGTTGCTTTGTTCTCGGGCAGGGATACTTCTTGTTTATTACTTCCAGTTATCTTTATTGGCTATAAGCCAGGACTTTCTGATCAGGTGGTGACTTGTGAGGGGGATTACTATCACCTAGCCTTGCTAAACCTTTTGCCTTCTCAAAACCCCAGGTCACAGGGGACGTCTCCCCTGGGCCTTACCTCCCTACATAGAAAGAACTTTCCCATCGAGGTGACAGTGGGTGGTGTTGACCGCCTCTCCAACATAGGTGGACAACTCCATGTGCCATGAAAAGATGCATCATCAGATGCAAATTTGTTGAAGACCTTTGGTTCTACAGGGCAGTGTTTGGCCCCAGCACTTCTTTTTGTAAGTGGAATTTCCGCACCCCTGCGTGGGTTAATAATGTAATAGGTCTGCATGAGTCATGTCTAGGTCAGTTACCTTGGGATCGGTTCACTGGGAGAGTTCCTTTCACCGAGGGTTTTTTATCCTCAGGTTATCAATTGGGCCTTTCAGCCTTATTGATTTCCCTTGAGTTTTTCCCTCACACTTGCAATAATTCCTCCAAAGTGGTGAACGACGTTCTAGTGGATTTATCTTTTGGTAACTATTATAGGGAATCATTGTAAATGACCATGCAAGACACCTTAGAAAGTTTCACAGAATTTCATCGAGTCTAGTATAGTTTTTTTTAATTAATTAATTTTTAATTAAATTTCCCTAAGTTTGGAGGTTTAATTATTTAATTAATTAATTATTTTTGAGCAATAATTGTAAAAACTAGGTCCTTGGACTTTTGATAGGGTATTTGTGCTCAAAAGAAATGGAATAGCACCCCCTACATCCATGGACCAAGTTTCAGCTCAGTTGGACAACTTTTGCTATGGGTTTGTCCACCCGGAGTGTCAGTCAGTCAAAACAACAATTTTAATTGCTAAAGTCCAAACATGGCAAAAACCTTCTTACAAAGTTGATTTGAACCTTCTTACAAAAATTGGGCATGAACCTTCTTACAAAGTTGATTTGACCAAGGAAGGATTGTAAGGCTTTTTTGGTTTGGGGCAAAGGGACCTGTTGTATGGCTTGTACCCTTTCTGGGTCCATTTTTACCCCATCTTTTGTTATGATATGACCCAATAATTTTCCTTCATCAACTCCCAAGATTGATTTGGCTGGATTTAAGGAGATGCCATATTTTCGGCATCTTTCAAACACTTGTCTGAGATGACTTATAT
>ML824873.1:39412-55528 GCA_009831015.1 Picea engelmannii
AGCTGCTTTTACCTCCTGGGCCTTTAGCCCCTTCTTCCCACAAGACAAGATGTACCCTGGAAGGTCATCCTAATGGCCAGACTAGGGGAATGGGATGGATGAGCGGGGTATAAGATGGAAAAGTGATAAGATGGTGGGAGCGGGCGATGGCTCTGCAAACCCCCTTTGGTGGCTAACCAAAACCCATGAATACCGGCTTGCTAAGTTGCCCCATCAATCACCCCAACAATGGTCAAGAGGATTAGTGTAAGATCCAAGCAGTCATCAGAAATGAAAGGAACCTAATGCATACGTAAGAAGGTTATAATGATCAAATATGACACATACCATGATACCTCGGACCAATTACCTCATGGAGCAAGAGTCCTCTCTGATGCAAGTCCAGGCCGGCAGTGATAGAAGCTGGTACTGCTGACAGGACAAAGCTGGCTGAGAAGAAAAAGATGGGCCCTCCAGGGCCATGCTCAAGTTGCTCCTGCTCTCGGTACTCCATGTCTAGGACCATGTGGGCCTCAAGACATGATCTCCTAGTTATCCCTAGATATCGGGGATAACAATGACCAAAAAAACACATTTAAAAAAATATATTCAAAATTCAATTTAAAAAAAAATAAAAATTGAAAAACAAGGTGAAAAAGAAAAATAACTAAAAAGAAACAAAAAAAATTAAAATTTTCCTCCAAAAACAATAATTTAAAAAAGAATTATATATTTTTTGTACAAAAGAATCATTAAAAAACTTTTAAAACGTAAAAAAATAAAAAACAAAAAAAATACTTGAAAAAAGGTGAAAAAAAAACAAAATTTAACAAAAACAGGTCTAAAATAAAAAATATTAAAAAATCATAAACTAAAACTTTAAAATTAAAATAAAAGACAAAAAATTCAAAAATATATATTTTAAAAACAATATTTAAATGAAAACAAAGCAATTTTAATAAAATCAATAACGAGAAGCTTCCGATATGCACATTGTACAATAGATGAATCTAAAGGGTAACTAGCAACCTAGAGGAAAGAAGAAGAACAAGGGTAATAAGAAAGGAGGTGGGGTTTTTTCGAGCGCTAGGTTTTGCGGCAAGAGTCTACTGCTTGGCTCTTTGTTGCACCAAGTCGCCCTGGGCTGGGGCGAGCCATTATTCCACACGAGGGAGGGCCACGAGGCGCCTCCTATAGCCAAGCTATTGTGCAGGAAAACACAAGCGGTGGCTTCCACCTACCGTCCTTTGAACCTGCCCCTGACATGGGGCAAGTGGAGAAGTATAAGATCCAAGCACCCGTTAGAAACAAAAAGAACTAAATGCACATATTTAAAGGTTTTGAGGATCAGAGTGACATATACCATGATACCCAGACTCATTACCTCATGGAGCAAGATCCATCTCTGCTACAGGACCAAGCCAAGGTGATGGATGACGTTGTTGCTGACAAAATGGAGGCACTAAAGGAAGAAACGATGGGCCCTCCAGGACCATGCTCAAGTCGATCTGGCTCTCAGTACTCCATGTTTAGGACCTGTGGGCCTCGAGACATAATCTCCTTAGTTATCCCTAAAGTGGGGAATAACATCTGGCTCCAACTCGGGGACATGTGCTCACCGTAGAGCGCATGAGAACCTCAGCATCTCTGGCATAACCTGTAACCTGCTTGATCTCAACAGAAACTACTAGCAATCATTTGAGTTGGTGATATCACCCCCAGCTCATATATATAAAACTAAAAGCAAGCATATGTGCAAATGTGAAAGCAAACTACTCTAGCATGAAATGCAAATGGTATATACAATGAATGCAAATGCCTACTTACCTGTACTTACTTGTTGGTTGGATGTTAGGTGTAGTCAAACGACCAGTGAAACCAATCTAGCAATGTCCCACAATACCTGCCTTTGTGCTTCATCATAAACCAAAACAATGATAAGTTAAGCACAAAAATAGCATGGGTTAGAGAATGTATAGTGTCGTCAGAAATCATAAAGTCTAACTCATGGAGGTGGGTGGGAGGGATAAAATCATGCCAAGTCAATCTCTGAGGAAAGTACTCAATCCACTTCAAGAAGGGATCGTGAAAAGTCGAAGGTTCAGAACATTGACTCAAAAGGTCTACAAGTTGGCTACCTAGGACGTTTTCATAATATGAAACCTAGGAAGGGATTGACAAGGATCTAGTAGACGACTGGAAAACTCTTAAGGGAAAGTTGAAAAGCTAAGATGACAGACTCATTCTTGAAGCATTCAACCAACCCTTGGACTCTAGGGTTTGCCCCAGAGGAAACTCAATACAAAAGACATATCTCCCAACTACACCTCTAGAGACACAACAAAGTAAAGTAATTGGAGGTGGCCAGAGAAAGTTGTCACAAGAATCCTTCTTCAGGCAAACAATGTCCTCACTCCTATCATGACCTGATCATAATGGTGGTCGGTAATCTTCTTCATGGAATGAATCCAAGCACTCAGAGGAGTACTCATCAAAACCCTCAAGGTATGACCGAAAATCATTAGGAGAATAAGGGACTAGGTCAACCTTGGGTGTTTGGAAAGTATCGGTAAATATATCATCCCCTTGTTGCCACTGGTCAAAAGTAACCTGTTGTGATAATTGTGAAGGCAACACTTGGAAATGATTCTCAATGTCGTAAATGGGGTTCATATCAAAACCAACTACATCCCATTTACGTCTTCCAACATGTATGAACTCATCAATATCAACTATGTCAATGTCAGTATCATAACATGGAGGATTCAAAACATTCAAAGGCTCATCCATCTCCTCCTCATTTCCCAAATCATAAAGTAGAAAATCATCAAAATCTTGGAGAGGAGGGTAACTTGTCGTGTTGGTTTCTTCTTGTGCAAGAGCTTTGAGGACTTGGGTGTCTTCAACATGCATTATTGTTTCATCCTCATGAGTTGCTCCTTCATCTTCAACTGTACAACAAGGAAGATCTACTTCGTTCGAAGATTCTACTTCTCCTTCACTTTCTGAATCATGGAACAAGGTATTATCAAAATCCTGAAAAGGAAAGCAACTAACCTCATTCTCTTCTTGTTGTGCAGGGGGAAAAGGCTCGTGGATGGCTTCGTCAGAGGGAGGAGCACAGGTTGATACTTCATCATTTTTCTTAGGTTCCAGCTCTTCAACTGTGTCTTCAGCAGTCCTATGTTGATCTATGGTTTGTTCCCCTTCTTCTTGGAAATCAATAATAAAGTTCTCAAGGGCGACCAAACTTTCCATACTAAGAGTACCTGAGGTAAAGAGGTATCTTATCTCGAATAAGGAGATGTTTTTCTCGATTCTTGCAGCCATGCTATGAGCTTCATTGAGCGTCCTTGGGCCCCTCTTACTGAGGGGAAAATCCAAATGCACCAAAAGTGCATGGGTATAGAGATGGGCAAGGTACTTCTCTTCAGGATGATGGTTTTCAGGAATTTGATAAAGTATGTCCTCAAACCTATCTTGGAAGTCCCTGACAGTTTCATCCTCAGTTTGCTTTATATGCTCGAGTCTTTTTAGTAGTACTGGGATGTCTTCCAACTGAATACCCCATCTTCTGAGAAAGGTTTCTTCAAATTGTTCCATAGTTGTGATGCCGGCATTGGGGAGGTTGTCATACCACTCCCTATCGTTGCAATAAAGACTGGCAAAGAAAAGTTTCATGACCAAGTCTTCAGCATCATCAGCGATAGGGTGGGATAGAAAGAAATCCAAGAAGTTTCTCATGTGATAATTGGCTCTCTCCCTATCACCACCAGTGAATCTAGGGAGCAAATTTTTGTATTCAAGCAGCATTTGTTGAGGGTATCTCAGGATCTTACTCATGTCTAAAGGGTTGTAGTTTCCAGGATCCCATTGAGAAGTCATAGTTGGCTTCGTCATCAGTGGAGTCGCCAAATAATTTTCTTGAAATTATCAAAGAAATAAGGGAATCATCCCTAGTGGAGTCGTCAGGTAAGCTTGTAAGATAAAGATTCTTTGAGGAAAAGGCTTACCGAAAAAGTGTTGTATTTGAGGAGAATTGACTCAGTGTTCCCCGGCAACGGTGCCAAAATGTTATCGCACAGTTTGTACTTGGAAGTAAAGGATGGGTGAAAGAAAGGCAAACTGGCGAAACTGAGACTATCCTACCACTGTCACCTTGATAGGATGGCTCTTTCTGTTTAGGGTGGTAGGCCCAGGGGAGACGTACCCAGTGACCTAGGTTTTGAGAAGGCAAAGGCTTATGGCTAAGTAAAGGTTTCCCCCCTCCCAAGTCACCACCGATCAGAAAGTCCGGCTAATCAGCCAATAAAGATAAAGATAACCAGAAGTGTACCTGCCCGGAACAAAGCAACAAGAAAACTATATATGTGCAAGATCACTTGCTAGTTAGTACTTCATATAATCAAGGACTTTCTGATATAAAGCAATTGATAGATAATATTGATGAAGCAAATCAATGATGTACAATAGCAATGATTTACAATATATCACTTCACAATAAATGCTTAAGAAGAAACTTTGCAATGTGCAAATGGAAATTTATCATCAATGTAACAATACAAACATTAGAAGCAACACTTTAGCCAATCTTTCAATTGCTTTAAAGATGTAATAAATGTTGTATGGATATGATTATAACACAAATAGATGACAACAGCAATAGGGTTAGTAAGTGTTAGTCTAAGCTAGGGTTAGAAGGAGTTAATGATTGTTGAAAGTATTGGATGTTTGTGATCAAGGTACTCAAGCATGGGAGGTCTTAGATCAGTGCGTTATTAGGGTAAATGGAGTCAAATAGCTGCAAAAGTTGAAGGGATAATATGATGATGGTAGGGCCAAAGACAAGAGGGATATGATGGTTAAAGTGTTGCTAAGGCAAGGCTTCAACCTATCAACCCTAGGGGAAGACGGCTCACTAAGGTGTAGTAAACCTAGGCCTTAGTGCGTCTTCCTCCTTCTTTAGCTCAAAAGGCAAAGTAAAAAAAACGGCTAGCTTGGAGAGTGAATGGTCGGGTGTTGCAATGGCAAGGCCCTAGCATTAGTCTTCAGCAAATAAAATGGCTTCTTAGCATAACTTAGTAGGGACTTGAAATAAGGACACCAACATGTGCTTATTACCTAGGGTTTAATCCAGCAAATTTCATTAAAATGCAAGTAAAAATACCATAACCATTCAAAAAAAAAAAGGATTGCAGAAATTCACTTACATTCACCAAGTATTATCAATGCCAAACCCTAGTTGTAAACCTTCCACCAAGAAAATGCAGAAAATAGCCAAGAAAAGCCTCCTTTAACAAGTGCGCATCAATAATTTCAGCCAAAAACCCTAAAGGGGCCGAAAATTTCAGACCTCACACAAGTGTGAGTGAAAGATGATGAATAAAAGAGAGTTTGGCTCTCTTACTTATACAATAGCAATGACCTTAATTAAATTTTAGGTCACCAAAAGGCTGACAACGCCAAAATACATAATAATATTGTTTTACATTAAATGTCATAATTTAAAACCCTAATCAAGCAAAAGTGGCCCCTTTAGGGTGACGTTAGCCCTTTCTAGGGCAACATGGGCCTCCTAGAGCAAAACGTTAGCCCTCGTTGGGCCTCTAGAAGCTGCCACACGTGCCAAACATGCCACAACTGCCTCCCAAAACTCCCATATCGTTGGATGACGTCATTAGATGTCCTGGGTGACTTCATGGGCCTTCCAAGGCCAACGTCCCAGTGGAAAGGGCACAACCCCCTTAGGTAAGGCTCTGCCAGGCTGCCTCTGTGGAACGTCCTCTTCTCCGGTGCAAACCCCTATGACCTATCTCTGCCCCCTGCTGGGGTCTCAGCATCCATCTGGTGGGCTCTCAACCCCATGGAGGTCCGAACTAATCATCTCCCCATGTGTACCTATCCAATATGGTACCTGTCTGTCGGGTATGATCCTGCACATCAACAGATACGCCCTCCATGGGCTCATAAGTCACAGGGATCATAGCAATGTCAATCACATCCAATCATCAATTTTATTAAACATGTGCACAAAGCCCCTTTTACCCAGTCAAGGGGTTTTATGCACATTACACAAATCTGCAAGCCAAGTTTGGAAGAAGTGACAAGGCGTCCTATTGGGCTAATGCTCACTGGATGTGGCCAAGTCATGTGAGTGGATGAGGTGGATAAGGAATGTCTGGACAAGGGGTGCAGTGATAGCATGGAAATGCATGGCTTACCTGTGGGTGCCTTTGTAGAGGGTGAGCTACACCTGTCCTGGATGCAAATGTTTCCAAGCCCATTCATGCCTTTTATCTTTGTTATTTATTGCTTTTTCTTTCAAGAAGCTAATCAGGGGAAACTGCCCTGGCGTGGTGACCAGTGGTGGCAATGTTACCCATAAGCACTTTCACGAAATGAAAAGGTTGGCTCGTGATAAGACCCCCTTTCTCTTGGCTATGCCACCAAGAGCCACTACCCTGGCGTGGTAACCAGCTGCTAGTAGTGTCATACCGCTAGATGCCCATGGACTTAATAGGCTGGCTCGTGATGAGACCCCCTATCCTCTGACTAGGTCTTGTTTTATTATTTTTTACAGGTCCCTTTGTTTCTTGTTGAGAAGCCCTTTACTGCTTTCTCGAGGATCCCTAGGCGAAGCATCGTGTAGTTTTATTTTTAGGCTTTTGTCTTTTGCTAACTGCTTTTACGCTCTGGGCCTTTAGCCCCTTCTTCCCACAAGGTAAGGTGCAACCCTTACATAATTGGCCAACCCAATGCCCGGACCAATGTAATGGGATGGATGAGCAGGAGTAAGATGGAAAATGGTAAGTATGATGGGAGCGAACGATGACTCTTCATGAATCCCCCAAGTGGCAACTCAGAACCTATGGGCACAAGCTTACTAGGGCATCTTGTCATTTCCCCCAGACATGGTCAAGTGTATAAGTATAAGATCCAAGCACCTGTTAGAAACAAAAAGACCTAAATGCACATATTTAAAGGTTTTGAGGTTCAGAGTGACACATACCATGATACCCGGACTCATTACCTCATGGAGCAAGATCCATCTCTGCTACAGGACCAAGCCGAGGTGATGAATGTTGATGTTGTTGTTGCTGACAAAATGGAGGCGTTGAAGGAAGAAAAGATGGGCCCTCCAGGGCCATGCTCAAATCGATATGGCTCTCGGTACTCCATGTCTAGGACATGTGGGCCTCGAGACATAATCTCCTTAGTTATCCCTAAAGTGGGGAATAACAGTACTCATTATTCTCCTTTAGGAGATACTCTTGTTTCGTTTCCTTTCGTTTGTTTTCTTGTTCCAGGTAGGTTAACAACAAAGGAAAATAGTTATACTTCAGACTTCAGAGGGAGTCAAAACTATTTGAGAAGGAGGAAGAACAATACCATCATTGAGGAAACCAATGCAATAATGCATGATCAGAATCCTTCTATGATTCTATGGGCAGAAGCATGCATAACACAGTATATGTTCAGAATAGGAGTCTTCACCAGATTTTGAAGAAACATAACTTCCGAAGAAGCCTTCACCGGAGTGAAGCCCGAGATTGAACACTTCAGGATATTTGGGTGCCCAGTGTATTTTGATGTACCCAAAGAGAAGAGGTCCAAGCTAGACCATTCAGGGAGAAAGAATACATTTATGAGATACAAAGTGAGATTGAGACAAGCAGAGATGTTGCCTTTGAAAAAGAGATAGCATGTCAAAGATCTAGAGAATCTCAAATGGAGATTGATAGTGAGCAATACCTTCTCCCCCTTCAGCAGTTCAGAGGGAGACAGACATTATTCCAGGCGATCCAGTTGCTCTAGTTGATATGCCCAGAGATATTGCAGTAGGGCATAAAAGGCTTGCCTAGGCTCGACAAACTCTGCAAGAGGCAGAGGAACATAAAAGCCCCTCAAGGCACATCCCAAGAGAGCAAAAGAGATTTTCGAGCTACCCCTCAATCATGAGCCACTTCATTGATTATGAGCATTCTTGTCATGGAGAAGCGACAGGTGAACAGGTATGGCAAGAAGCCATGACAGAAGAATACCAATATATCTTAAAGAACGATGTATGAGATATTGTTCAGAGACCAGAAGGGAAGTCTGTGGTGACTTCCAAGTGGATCCATAAGATCAAGCATATAGTTGATGGAAGTGTCGAGAAATACAAAGTGAGATCTGTAGCCAAAGGATTCCCATGAATAGAGGGAGTTGTCTATGATGAGACACTTGATCCAGTAAGTCTGATACACTTCCATCCGTACTACCATCCATGAGTTAGAAACTACATCAGAAGGATGGATTCTTGATGAGCTTGGGTTTTGGCAAGAGTATTGTTGATCCAAACCTATATTATTACATTGTTGGTGACGAGAGCCTGATTTTGGTGACTTATTCAGAAAGCCTTGTTGTTAGATACAAGTAAGCTTTGACTTTTGATTTCGAGATGAAGGATTTGGGTATGATACACTACTTCTTGAGACAAGAAGTATGATAGAGGACAAATGAGACTTTTCCTGAGTCAAGGAAAATATTGTGGGGATATTAAAGAAGTTAAGTGTAACAAATGCAAATCCATACACTGATGGTGATGGATTTGAAGAAAATGGATGATGATGATTCAGACTGGATTGATCCACAGTTGATTGGATCACTAATGTATCTGGTTAACACCAGACCTGATTCATGCTATACAGTGAATGTACTTAGTCAATTCATGAGTCAGCCGAGACAGACTCACGAGATAGTAGCAAAACATGTATTGAGATATATACGAGGCACAGTTGGATATGGCCTGAGATATGCCTCCAGTGTGGACTTGAGTTTGCAGGGATATGTCGATACAGATTGGGCAGAGAGTACAGTGGACCGGAAGAGCACATCCGGTTGTTCTTTTCCTTGGGGTTTGCCATGGTTTCTTGGTGCAACAGGAAACAAAGCTTTGTGGCCTTGAGTTCCGCAGAAGCAAAGCATATAGCATTGAGTATGACAGTCCGCGAAGCAGTGTGGCTTCGCAAGCCTTTGACAGATTTATTTGATCATGAGATGGATTCTATTATTATAACCAGAGCTGTGTGAATCTCTTTGAGAACCCTGTGTTCGAAACACATTGAGATAAAATATCATTATATCAGAGACATGGTGCAGAGGAAAGAAATACATGTGCAGTTGCTTCCTACACATGAGCAGATTGCAGATATCTTCAGCAAACTGCTTGTCAAAACGAAGTTTGAGTACTTCCGTGAGATACCTGGCCTGGTGAAGATTACCTCCCTAGCTCAAAGCGAGTGTTGATTACAGCCAAGACGAAGTTCGAGTACTTTCGTGAGAGACTTGGCCTGGTGGAGAATCTCTCCCTAGCTGAGAGGGAGTGTTGATGATTACAGTTGCGTCAGACATCCTCCAGGATATAGACTGAGTAAGTCGGCATGAGAGAAAGCCCATGAGTTGGGTGTGCCCATGAGCTGGGTGTGTGGTTCCTCTCTGAGACGGAGAAGGAACGTTGTGTGCCCATGTGTGGGGTGAGGAAGCCCATGAGTTGGGTGTGTGGTTCCTCTCTCAGACGGAGATGGAATGTTGTGTACCCCTGTGAGAGGTGAAGGAGCCCATGTGATGGGTTTACCGTTCTCCTCTGTGCAGAGAGTTGAGATGATACTCCAGATGATTCTCCTATGTAATGCAATGAGAAATAAGATCTGTTGAGTTGGACGTGCATGTGGCTGAGCACAGGTGAACGTGTGGAAAATCCCATGAGTTGGGTGCATCGTTCTAAGACAAAGATGAAACGATCTATGAGCCTCCTCTCTGCAGAGAGTGGAGATGATGTGATACTCCAGATGATTCTCATGTGTAACACAGTGAGAAAGAAGATGTGTTGAGTTGGACATGCCTGTGGCTGAGCACAGGTGAACGTGATCCTAGTGGCTGAGTACTAGTGAGTGTGGTTCTCCTATGAGACGCAGTGAGATAGAGATGTGGACATCCCTGTGGTTGAGCACAGATGGATGTGCCCCTAGTGGTTGAGCACTAGTGGGTGTATGAGATCCCTTGCTATATTGTACAAGAGTCAAACTTACCTATAACCCTATTTGTGATGTAAAGGGTACAGGTCGGCCCCACCATAAAGTGAAAGATAATAAATGTAAAAGATAATTAATATGGAAATTATTAATTATATTTTAAGTTATTGACGTCAGCCCTGTTGTGCCAATAGACACTATTGTTGACAGGTTTAGTCTAATATAAATAAAGGTAAATTCCCCATTGAGGAATCATATCACAAGTGTGAGTTTGGAAATTTCAGCAAACACTTGTTCTTGGGATAAGTGTGCACCTCTCTTGAGTGCTAGTCTTCTAGGGTTTGTGAAGCACCCTTTTGTGTGCTAGTTCTTTATGATGGTGGAGATCTTTCTCTTGAAGAATATAGCAAAGGATTGGCTGGGTTTTCTTCCCTTGTTGAGAAGGGTTTCCCAGGATACTTCTTGTGTACTTGTGCATGGTGTTTCTTCTTGTGATCTTGGTTGCTGCAACAAATTGTTTATGGTTTAAGTAAAATGCTAAAAATGGAATGAACTTCATGCTTAAGCCTAGCCTATTGAAAAATCAACAATTGGTAGAGCCTTCGGGGTTTCGGCAAGTTCTCAGCAAGTTTCCAAACAAAGGGACAACTTCTAAAGAGGCCACACAATTTTCATTAATCTACTTTCAATAAACCTTAATAAAACACGCGTTCAACAAATGCCCACGATACATTTAAGGCACTAGTTTTATGGTTATATCTTTTATGTTTATGAGTAGTATTTTCATTCTCAATGTGATTGTCTAATAATTGTATAAGTCTTGCAGACATTGTATCCTTACTTTATTATGCATGTATCTTTTATGATTAGACATTTGTTTTATTTGATTATCTCATCTAAAGAATGAACATGTTGAATGCTTCTGTGTAATTCTTTTATCTTGCAATAAACTTCTAGAATGGTTCTTTTAGCTTAGAGTAGCTAAATCCATAGTATAATTGTTAGGGACTACCCCCCTTGGCTTCGCTAGGAGTTGGCCTAGACGAAGGAGTCGAGGATTAGGTGACAGCCTCTTGACTCGAGACTTGCCCCCAAGGACAAACTGAGTGGATTGAAGATATCTTCCACGTTAGCCCAAGTGTGTGTAAAGGCAGCAACAACACCTTCCATTCTTGTGTCGTCCACGTGACTAGCACCTGACACGCCCCTCTGCTTTTATTTCCCCCCGATGATTGAATGTTGCATTCATTTCTGCGAGCTTTGGAATCAATGATCCAGCGTGCCATTCTCTGCATTTTCGTCTGGGCGATGGAAGAACAACTCTGGCCGTCACCTCTGCGCTTGTGTGACCCTCCACTTCGGCTTCCTTATCATGTTGTCGCTCCTTGGATGGACCATTATGCCTCCTCACTTCTTGTTGAACATCCCTCTAGTTTGCAGCTCCCTCTAGGCTTCAGCTCCCTCCGGTGGCTTGTCTGGTGGCTCTCTGCTCTCTCGTTCGTTTTCTTTGTGTTACCGACCTTTGTTGCACTACCTTCCTCTCCACTCCTGTTGGCTATGCCTCGACTTCTCGGGAAACCAAAAGGAGGCCCCATCTAGTATCAGAACCAAGCGTGTATGGCCAGCCGTCCCCCTCCTGTCATTTCTCGGTCGCCTAGTTCCTCGCCCTCCTCCTCCGCCCAATCCTCTCCGGGTCAGAATAGTCTTCTGCCTCTGTCATCGCCTTGGGCTTGTCGTATGGAATGGTTTGACCTCCACGGTAATTCTTTGGGCTTTGCTCCTAGCCCAATCCAGGATTTGCCTTCCTCTTCGCAACCAGCCACGATCCCCCCGATGCAGTCACCTGAGCGTTTTGTCCCCTTGCCACCACCCTTCGTCCTTGCCCCTTTGGTGGAACCCCTCGCTTCCTTGGAAGAGCCTTTGGGCCAGCTTCATACATGCACGAATTGCGCTTCAAGCTCAAGGATTCACGACTTAGTGGCAATATTACACGACCTCGTTTTTGTTGTCAGAAAGGATGTGGAAGACCTACACTTTCGATTGGAAAACATGGACAGGCAAGGGGAAAGAATTGAATCTCTACTCACAACCGTACTCAACTCCCTGCACTCTCCAGAACTGGCAACCCGCGCTCCGACAACTTTAGTGGTGATCCTTGCTCCAGGTATCCAAGTGGCGACAAAGACCGACGTGGAAAAAAGCGACCACCAGCCCGCATGAGCGATGGCATGAGCAAATGTGTCAGCTCGCATGCTTGGTTTTGTTAATTGTTTTTGTTTCTTTAAGATTCCTCTTGGGTTGTATACAACACCTAGCACAGTTTTTCCAATTTGATTTTCCAGTGTTAGTCTATTTTGGTCATTTACTTTTCATGATAGGATCGGCTAAATCGGTTTCCCTACGGGGCAATTCAGTTCATATAGTTTAATTTTGTTGATTTTATTATTGAGAGACAGGTTGAATTGGTTTCCCTACGGGGCAATTCAACACAAACAGAACCTTGACATGTCAGATGATACTGTAATTTTGTTTCTGAAAGGTAATATATAGATACTTAAAAAATAAAAATAAAATCAATAACGAAAGAATAAAAAAAAAATTCAAAACCAATTTTAAAATAAACATCTAAGCAAATTTTAAAAAATAGAAAACCAATTTTTTTTAAAAAATCAAAAACAATTTCGCAATACAAAACCTATCAATTTTAATTGAAACTAAAGAAAAAAAATTAAAAAATGCAAATATAAACAAATTTAATAACATTTAAAACAAAAAATTAAAAATAAAAAATAAAAAACAATTTTACAATTGAAATAACACAAAATTTTAATTAAATTAAAACCAAAAAAATTTAAAAAAAAATTACAAACCCTACATATTATTGGGGTGTCGTGGAGAGTGATGTCAGGCATCACCCCAGCCCCCACGTGCTAAGCCCTGGTCCCGTCATAGGTGCATATATGTTTTTTAATTTGTTTGTTTTTCTATAAAATTTTACATATTTTAAAGTTTTTTAACAAAAAAATTAATTTGTTTTTGTAATTTTATGTTTTTTTTAAGTTTTTTTTTAAGTTTTTTTTTCTATTTTTTTTTTTTTTTAATTTTGTATTAAATTTTGTAGCCTAGGTGTCTTAATTTGGTTTTTTTAATATATATTTTATTTTTTGTGTGTGTTTTTTTAACCTTTCTAAAGTTTTTGGGCCATAAATTTGTTTTTTTACCCTTTTTTTTCTCTTTTTAGCTTAGTTTATATATTTGTTTTATTTTTTTGTTTTTCTTTCCTCTTTAGTTTTTTAAGTTTTTCTTTAATTTTTTTTATTATCTAAATTTGTTTTTTAATTTTTTATTTTGTTTTTTAATTTCAATTCTTTTATTTTCTTACTTTTTTAGTTTTTAACTTATCAAAAAAAATTGAATTATATTTTTTTGCTAAATATTTAAAAATAGTGTTATTTACCTACAATGATTTTTTAAGTATTGATGTAAAGGTAAAAAATGTGCTAAAAATTATATTTTCCACTATATTTAAGAAGTATGGATAATGGACCATAAATTAATTAAGGAGACGGAAAATCTTAATTTCAAAAAACTAATTGGTAAAAAATATTTTTAAGATTGAAAGAAGCATGGAAAAATTACTAAAAACACAGTTGAAAAAAAAAATAAAAGAATTTGAAAATAGATGGAAAAACAAGCATTTAAAAAAATAATGTGGAAACATTATGGATCATAAAATTTAAAATATCAAAAAAACACCTAAAAATGTAGAGGGGTGCTATCGGTATTTTTAAAAACGGGATAAAAAATGTGACCCCTAAAAAAACGAGAACTTTGTAGAGTTCTCGTTAAGTTGGTAACTATGTTATTACCCTTTGTTATGTTGTTGATAGAAGAGAAAGACAAGATGTGCATCATCTAATGACTTGTAAGGGGGTTACACCCACCACTATGAGTGGGCACCTTGCATTGGGAGTTGTGTACATGTATATGGGGTATCATTCACACCTTGTGAAACATGTACCATGCCTCAATATCTGACACTGCATTGGGATCCACGTACCCATATTTGGTCATATCCACTGACATTGGGATCCATGTCATTTGCCTTGGGATCCATGTACTTTATTGGGATATGTACCATTGCCTTGGGATCCATGACAGTGCATCAGGCTATGACAAGATGCCACATCAACACAGTTGCGATGTGGACTTCTTTAAGAGGGCACCCCTACTTAGTTGGATCATTTTCGACCATTTCGGGAGGTTGTTGAGGTGGTTAGAGAACATTTTTTAGGGAGGCCAGCTTCAAGGGATGTTATATTTCGACAGAGTGCTCAGAATTCTTCCAAGTCAATGTCATTAGATGTAGAATGGCCATGAGATTTCTGAAATTGGGTTATAATAGAAAATCGACAAAAAATGGCTTGGTTATGATGTTGTTGAAATATGTCGCGAGAAAATTATCACCGCATTTTGACCACTAAACGTCCCACTTCTTGGGACCACTTGTGTTGGTTTTTAGAGCATATTGTGAAGCACTCCTCTTCTCTTTGACTAGTCCACTCACACGTAGAGTTGATTGAGGTGGTTATTTCATGATATATTATTTTATTGGTTTCGAATGGTTTTGGACCATGGTATTGAGAGTGCCTCTTATTTTAGCTCATGGTTTGGCTTGAGTACATTGTATTGGTATATGGTATTGTGTTAGCACGTTGTATTGATCCATTGTATTGAGAGGCTCTTTATTTATATAAGGAGGGAGCCTCCTCACTTTTCATTCAGAGTTGGAGAATATGAGAAATCACTTGGCTTAATTTTATTGGTGTTATTAGTTCACCTTAGTATTTTTTGTGAGAATTTATTTGTGAAGATTCTAGCAAGATTGTTTTCATGTAACAGGTGAAGGCGGATGAAGAAGCTAGTAAGGAGCCACAAGGGGAGTAATGTGCTACAAGTGGAAGATCCTCATAGGGCAAGGCAATTTCCTTATAGTCCTTAGTATTTTGTGTTTAGATCTAGGGTATTGAGCCTAGAAAACCTTAATTTGATTTCTAGCTCTTACCTTAGGATAGAGTAGAGGCTACTCAATGCTACTTGAAGAGCTATTCACACACTCTTTTCACCACTTAGATCTTGGAGCATCTAAGTGTCTCTTGGGGGAATTTGCTTGGTACACCTTAGGGTTTCCTAGAATCCCAAGACTTGATGCAAGGATCAAGCCTAAGGAAGTATTAGGTTGACCCCATAGCCCAGTAGAGGTTAGTCACTGATCTCTCTCTCTCTCTCTCAATTTAAAGAATTTAACATTTATTTTCTTTATTTTGTTTTAAATCAATCTAGGGTTTAAATTTATCATATCCTTAGATCTAGATTGTTTCATTCAAGTCTTGAACCAAATGTTAAATCTATATTAGGCTTGAATTTTATTTTGGCAAGTCATCATGTTTATTTGATGATTAGTCTTTTGAACGATTGCACATATGTTAGATCTACTGTTTAATTTTTTCAAAGTTTTGGATGGATCTAACCTGTCACCATGAATAAACTCTAATGTGCTTGATATATGTATTTATTTGAGTTTATGTCATTTCAATTAATGTTGGAAAACACATGGCATAAGGATTATTTGTGCTTGTTTTCATTGATAAGGGTTTCAATGATTTGGCATAAATCCTCACATCTTGGCAACACTTGGCCATTTTCATCTTGATGCAAAGATTTGATATCTACAATATGGATCTAACTTTAATGGCATATAAATGCATGTGAAACACTTTGAAATCAACCTTAATACACACATTGAGGCACACTTTTCTCACTAATGGTACATATTTTATAGCATTTAAATTCTACAAACAATCCACTTAATCACACTAGCACTTAAGCATTGGGTTAAATCTTCAGGTTTGAATAGTTTCCATTCATTTTTGTGGTGATACAATATTGTTTATGGACTCATATTTCATCTAAGTGATGAATATTGTTATCCCCGATTTCTAGGGATAACTAGGAGATCATGTCTCGAGGCCCACAGGTCCTAGACATGGAGTACCGAGAGCAGGATTGACCTGAGCATGGCCCTGGAGGGCCCATCTTTCTTCTTCTTCATCAGACTTGTCCT
>ML824874.1:0-46450 GCA_009831015.1 Picea engelmannii
TATATGATTTTTGAACATTTCCTGCAAGAAAAATAAGTGGCTCTCAAGCATCCAAAGAGAAAAAAATGAATAGTCGATGATGAATTCCTATCTTTCCTAACCTTTATGCTCACATAGAACCAACTATATTTCACCTCAATTCTGTAATTTTCCTCTTCACAATGTTGATTTTGGGTTCATTTCCAGATTGCTAAGGGTGGCAATGGAGAACACAACATGAACTACATAGAGCATGCATGCGAGAGTTCTTCCAAAAATGATAAGGTCAATGGAAATGAGAAGATTGGTGGAAATTATGAATGACAATACCTCTTACTAGGGTAATTTAGGACTCTTGCACTTCCCATGATGACTGTACTCAACCTATACTCCTATAACTACGTGAGAATAATTTCCCCACCAACCTATTAGATGTATTCATTGATTGGTTTGATAAGTCAAAGGAGTTAGAAGGGTTCCTTTAAGGCACATGATAGAAAGATATGAGTTCTAAAACTAACAGTTGGCAATAGAGGATTATTTTTCCATAGGCCCTCTTTCATCTTCCCCTCTAATGGAATCATGGCCCCTCTCGTTCTCTTTATTTCCATCTTGGACCATTATATATTACATTCCATCATTAATATTTACATAGATTTAATTCACCATGACAATTCGAACAGATGGTCCATATATGTATATTTATATCATACATTCCTAGCCATTCAATAGTCAGGCCTTGGCCTTGATCTCTACACTAGAATCCGTACTAACATATTTACAACATTTACATAATCTGATGTAATACATCATAGGGGTCAAAACTAGGGATTAAAATTGACGCCTGCCTAAAATAGCCTAGAGCTATTACCTAAAGGCCAACATTTTACTATACATGTTTATTGAAAAGGTTTCAAGGTTGAAGTTGAACAACAACCATAAATTTTTGAGTTATTCTCAATATTAGACGTAGTGCCAAATTTTAGACGTAGTGCCATATTTCATCTTCTTTAAGGTGAGTAACGTAACAAAATTGGATTTATGAAATGTGGTTACTGATAAAGATTAGTTTTTTGCACAAGCAACTTAAGGGGGTCATCTAAGCCTAGTAGGTATAAGTATTTATTTCCTCTAGAGGCATTATAACACTTCAATTATATTAAAATAAAATTGCACATAGTTCATGCTCTCCCATAGGCTTTTTTGACATGTCGTTTATGCATTTTTCTTAAGTATTGAAATTTAATTTGTTGTTTTCTTATTTTCCTATTTTCCTTCACTCATGTTCCCAATCTAGAGGTGCAGGTTTGGATGAATCATGGAACAAAAATAAAAATATCAATGCGCATGCAACCCATCAATTAGGAATAGGAAACAATTCAAGGTGCATAGTTGACAATAATCATTACATTATTGTTTGAGGCAATAGGCTAGCTTATGCAAAGAAATCTCTACATGTGCCCTACACAAGAGTGATATTCATCATTGGTTTTTGTGTCTTTTCAACCCACATCAAGCACCTTGTGTGCAAAATGAGGTGATATCATGTAAGGATTTTGGTGAAGAAAATATAATAAAAACATGTAGGAGTGTTAACTAATTTCAATCCTAATGTAATGTAGTATATGGTGATGCAAACTACTTAACACAAGTGACCCTTCAACTTGACATATAAGCCCTTGAAAATGACTATTTAAGTAGATAGAATAGAACCAACACTAAAAGATAGTAATAATAGACAAGAACAAACTTAAAGATGACAATAAACAACAATAAGTTGTAAAAGGATTTTCACTTAAGACTTCACCACCATAGCCATTGCTAATGCATGGGACAAGTATATAGAAGCATTGAGTCAATAATGGTGAAGTACATTAGAATTTAATTATATGAAATTAAACAAAATATTAAAAAAACCAAGGCCAAAGACATTAATATATATAAGGGAGAGAATACCAAATGCAAAGTGTTATGGTATTTAATATTATGTTTATTATAATTTTAATATTTATTTTCTTTTAAAAATCAAGTTTACATTTTAACCAATACCACCTTCACCATGAGTAACAAATACCACCTTCACCATGAGAAATTTAGACAAACCAATTTTTAAATTTGATGAAATTAAAAATAAAAAAAATCATTTTCTAGAAATTTAATTCTTACTAAGAATTTTAGATGAAGTATGTAAGCATGTCTCACATGATCAATTTTCTTTATGGTTTATGGAAAACATACATTTTATATAATCAATTTTTTTAATATATTATTATTTAAAATTTTTCTATAATCAATTTTTTATTTTATTAAAAATATTATACTTTATATTGTATTTAAAAAATATTTTATTTTATAAAAGTAATTTTAATTTGATAAATATAAAATATAAAATTTAATTATAATATTTTAGTTTTGATTTTAAAAATAAATAAAAAATAATAATTAAATAATGAATTCAATCCCTTTAATACAATAATCTACGTATTTAACATAAGTTTATTAAACATGTTAAATATAATTGGATGTGACCCTCATTTGACATGGAACCATAAATGTGATAATTTAAAGTGTTATTCATTCTTTTAAATTTATAAAGCATGTTAAATACAATTGGATGTGAACCTCATTTGGTATGGAACCATATATATATGTGATAATTTAAATTGTTCTTCATTCTTTAAATTTATAAAGCATGTTAAATACAATTGGATGTGAACCTCATTTGGTATGGAACCATATATGTGATAATTTAAATTTTTCATATATATATATATGAAAGGTCCCCTTAGAAGGTTCTTGTCATTATGTTTTATTTTTTCTTTCAAATATAGTATGTTGTATTTGAAAAAAATTAATTATGCTGGTTTATAGAGATATAATTCATAAATTAGGTTTAAAGTGTATATGTCTTTTGGTTCTATTTATGATAAAAAAATATATATTTAATTTTGTCTTTTAATTCCATTTATGATAAGAATTTTCTTGTATTGATAATATCAACAAATATCATGTTCTTTTACATTAATGATGTGTTTTCCTCCACCGGTTATAATTTATTTTTTAAATTTGAAAAAGAGGGTGTTTAGTTGTATGGGATGCTAAAATCCTTCCATGTTATTAATGTCCAAAAAAACTCATCAATTTGTTCATATATTAATGTTTTAAATTAAATCAATTTGTCTATATATTCTTGTGTTGGTGTTGGGTTGATGATGATGTTATTATTCTCGTGTTGAGTTGATGATGACGTTGTCATTATAACATTTTTTTTTTGTTTGTTAGTTTGTTCGTGACCTGGGGGACTAGCTTGTGGTTGAGAAACCACGACTCAGGGGTATCCAAGTCGTCAAAATCACCTGAGGATCGCACCCGGCCTAAGCCACACCAACCCTTAACATAACTAGATTTTTTGTCCCCACAAGTTTTGAATCGATGACTTAACATTAAGGAGTGCCTTAACAACACACTTTGTCACCCTCTCCTACACCTCAAGGACGTCATTATAACAATTTTCTTTTGCATTAAAAAATTTAGTTAATTGACTTTTAATAATGATAATGATAATGCAATATAATGATTATTATATTTTTTTAGATTTTATTTTACTTACATTATATCCTTTAGTTAAGATGAAAAAGATGATAAATAGGAATTTTTTTGAGATTCTGTTTTATCATTTTTTAAACCTTATAAAAGTTACAAGTTCACTTTAATAACGGGAATTTTAGTTATAGATTTTTTTTAAAGTTTTGGCCTTTTGTTTAAAAACAACTCATTGAAGAAAAAAATTAAGTAAAAAAGATCTTTAAGTTAATGTAAAAAAGAGATGATGAAGAATTCTAAAAAAAAATACTTGGAGCAAAAATTTATTCCTTGTTTGCTTTTTAGCTCATAAGTTTTTTAAAAGTGTTGAGATGGTTAGTTTTGTTTTGCATTGTTCATATAAGAATTTATGAGGATGATTGTTGATTCTACAAAACACAAGTCTAAACAAATTAAATTAAAATTAAAAGTGTTGAGATGGTTAGTTTTGTTTTGCATTGTTCATATAAGAATTTATGAGGATGATTGTTGATTCTACAAAACACAAGTCTAAACAAATTAAATTAAAATTAAAATTATTAAGAGAAACCTAAATCCCAATTATAATTAGACTACCCATGGAAAATCCAAATAATTTGAAACCTGCGTTCAATTTTTGGTCGTTTAACTCCAAATTAGGTCTAAATCCCATCAAGGTTCCCATGTCTTGCTCTCAATTGATGGGATCGCTTAATATTAAGGGGCGACTAAAGCTAAAACGTGTGGCTCCATCAACCTTGAATTTGACAACAAATATACTTTGCACACATTCCAAAAGAACCAACATTGTTTTCTCAACCATCGCAGATGAAAGGTAAGAGGGATGGATGGCCGAAATGGGCAAATAGACAATTAAGATCATTGAAGCCATCATTTAATTAGACAATCTCATACTAAACCCATCATTTAATTAGATAATCTCATACTAAATACGCTTATCAACATAACAATATAAATTAAAAGTGCAAAGTTCATGTTGAATCATTACCCTTCACTTCCCCAGGAAGTATTGGACTCTAGAGATATATAAGCGTAAGTGTTGTGCACATGTTATTAGTACCTGTCAGGGACTATAACAATGAGTTGGTCATTGAACGGTTATTAGTTGTTGAACGGTTATTAGTTGTTGGTTTGATTTTTTTTTTTTTTCGCATTTTCAATATTTAAGTAAAAGAGACTTCAATAAAATTATTATTACGATTAAGATAAATAATTGTTTTTTATTCTTCTCCCCTTTTATTGGCTTTCAAATTTAAGGTGTTATTGCTTGGGTGGTAGTGTGCATTAACATTTTTTGTGGTGTGCATTAACATTTCTGATGTGCTCTACATATTATTTTCGATCCCCTTCTGCCTTATGCTTTGTCATTGTGGAACCCTTCTACATTGTCATTATGTAGTATTTAATACAATGTCAGTAATCCTCTATTGTTCAACATGTGCATTAACATTTCTGATGTGCTCTACATATTATTCTCGATCCCCTTCTGCCTTATGCTTTGTCATTGTGGAACCCTTCTGCATTGTCATTATGTAGTATTTAATACAATGTCAATAATCCTCTATTGTTCAACATGTGTATTAACATTTCTGATATGATCTACATCATATTCTTGATCCCCCGTATGCCTTTTGTTTTGTTAGTCTGGAACCCTTCTGCGTTGTCATTATGTAGTATTTAATACAATGTCAGTAATCCTCTCTCGTTCAACATGTGTTAAGGTGGCTCGATGAGTTTTTTAATATTCTTTGACTTCTTTTTCGGTTTTGATTTGAGTAGTTTAACAATTTTCCCCGAATGACAAATATACCACAAATGTCTCTCCCACATCTTTCATGTAATAGTTTTTAACTTTAGAACCTTGTAAAACATTCATGTAATAATTTTTTACTTGGAACACTGTAAAACATTTTGTAAAGTTTTATGGCAAATCTGTCTACTGTTCCAGGCTCTCCCTTAAGTCTCCGAGAGAGTAACTCTATCTTTTGGTAATTGGTTTTACACTGAGTTGTTATTTTTTTTTCCAGTATTTATAGAGTAACTGTCTTTTGGTAGTTGTGTATGGTTTTTCCCATCATTTAGAACTAGATTGTAACATCCTGCTCTTGCACGCACTAAGCGAACTTATTCTTTGAGGACACTTGCTTGCGAGTGATCCATATTATTATACTATTGGTCGTTTGATTATGATTATGAGGCATTATGGATATGATGATATGCTATTTTTTTTGTATTGACATAGACAAGTGTTATTGACTGGGTTCTCCTGAGTGTGCAGGATTGTGGACCTCGAGGATGCAGAGGCATTGATGAAACCCCTTAGACTCCGGATTGAGTCAGTGAGTGGACTATTGGGGTTTGATTGTTGTTGATATGACATATGTACATCTCATTAGATGTTATGATGATTGATTATTATTGCTGACATGATTAGTTGATGATGCAAGCTGACGATAGCTTGACGACCACACTCACATGTGGAATAGAGGGGTCACACATGACAACCAGAGACTTTGAGGGAGAGGTGTGGACAACAACCCTGCCACAGCCTACTAGCACTCCTGTCGTGGCTCGAACTGTAGCTTAACGATCACCTAGTTCGAGAAGACCCACGATGCCGTGAGGGAAGACTGCGATAGTCGCTCACGATGATTCTAAGGGGCGCCCAATAAGGCAGGGGCCTTATTCCTTAGAGGCCCTTAGTCTCCTACAAGATCACCTGGCAGAGTATTGACTCTAGGGGTTTTTGATGTCTACCAAGTCAGTCAAGAGGTGAGTGGCACCCTTGGAGCATGTAGTGCATCCTGAAGGGCACATCACGCAAGGAAAACAAAAAGAGGCAAGTGGCACCCTTGGAGAACGTAGTGCGTCCCGTAGGGCACATCGCACAAGGAAAATGAAAAAAGGTGAGTGGTGCCCTTGGAGCACTTAGTGCATCCTGAAGGGCACGTCGTGATTTCAATGGGTAAGTGAATAAACCTAGTTAGCCTTAAAACGAATGATGTGATAAGTAAGATTTAAAAACAAATTCCCTAATAAAAATGTCACCCAGCCTAGTGAAATTAAAATTTAGGTCTAAGTAACACATGTGGTCAAAAATAATAATAATCATAATTAAACATGTAACAAGGAGGGGGTAACAAATTCAATTAAATTATTAAAATCAAATTAGAATGGGGGATTAAAATTTTAAAAAGGGAAATGATTGTTTTATCTACATATGCTAATTTAATTTTTAATTAAAAAAGAAAAAGGGGTAAATGGTTGTTTTTTTACACTTGCTAATTTGAGTTTTAGTTAAAAAGGGAAAAGGCAGAAACTTAAAAGAAACAGGAAACTAAAGGAAAAAGGGGTAACATAAAGAAAAAGGGAAACGTAAGGAAAAAGATGGACAGAGCGCGCGGGACAGAAACTACTGAGCAATCACGTTTGGCTAAGGTACGTCGGTTTAATTGTTACTCACAATGAAATTAAATTTACTCATGTTATTTCTCTATGCTCGTTTAAGATTTCATTCCCATGTGTTGACTTGCACCTGCTTTCCTACAGGATTGTAATCCCCTTGTTTGTTGTTTTTTGAATGGATTTCCCTTGGCAAACCCAACTTCTGATTTCAATAACTTATCTGTGTGGGTTTTATTGATTATTATGAAGAGATTGTGCTTTATATTTCGTCCTTATCCCTAGGTCATCAGTGCTTGCCTGAGCAGTCGGCCAGGACCTGAATCAAAGGTCGTCACTTCGGTGTTTAAAGACCTATAGATTCTAATGCCCTGCTTTTCTGTGCATGGATGATGAGCAAAGGATAATTTTTTTGCCCAACTGTCTACCCCTTACTTATCCCTGCAGTTGATTGATTCATGGCTGAATGAATGTCTTTGCGCCTTCTTGTGATTGAGCATCTCTGCGTATTGTTTATCATTTATCTCCGTGAACAACTTAATTCTCTCTGCGTTTTTAATATCACCTCTGCGTTTTGGATGGAATTTTATTTTCTGCAATTTTAATGACAATTCCTAGCTCTTGCTTGGTAAAATCTCAGCGTTATTAAAATGTGAATGACAAAGTTTTAATTTATATATTGACTATGTTTTTACACTTGAATGATAATAAATTTATGCCTTGGATAACATCGAAACCTTTACCTTGAATACCTGCGTTTTTACCCAGCGAATTTAATAGATGTAATTTTGTATGGAGTCCTAATTTCTCTGGATAGAGGTAAATAGTATAGATGTAAATGGAAATTGTAAATTCTATACACAACGAATGGTAAATCGATACACAACAAAATTGTATAGAGGTAATTGTAAATTTTATACACAACAAATTTGTATAGATGTGAAACGTATAGAGTCTTAATTTGTACAGAGCATTGATTTCACCTTTAATGTGTATTTCACACCATGAGTTTGTTGGGCAGCGATCCTTTCTCCGTAGAGTTCAACCCCACCTTAAAATTTTTGATTGCATTTGATACCAGATTGAGAATGGTTGTGTTTTGATGCTAGACTGAGAATGATTGTGTTTTTGATACCACCCGTGTCTTTACCATCCTTGCATCTAGATCTGGAATCGTTCCTACTGCTGAAACAATCCCTTATAGGTGTCCACTTCCCTTTTCATTCTTTCCCATTACGTTTTACTCTGCAATATCACTGCGAGTTTACCCATATCATTGTGAGTATCACTGTGAATCTACCCGCGAGTTTTCCTTGTTGACACCTACGTTTTTATGGCTGCGAATCCCTTAGGAAACATTGAATGGTAGCGAATCCCCATGATTGAATAGACAATGTGTTGTGTTATATGACTATTTTTATATATGAGTTCGTTTTTTTTATTAGTTGCGATTTGTTACAACGAGTTCACACAATTACTTGACAACGATTTTATAGTTTTGCACCATAACTATTCACATTGTATTATAGAGATTCTCATATTGTCTTATAGAGTTTCTCATATTATTGGATGTTATAGCGATTCCCATCTTTTAAGACATAATTTTATATGCTAGACAACGATTTCTCTCATTGCGTTTTGTTCACAACCATTATCAATGTGATTCTATTATCACATATTTAGACAACGAATTCATATCATAAATTGGACAGCGATATCAAATCATATCTATGGACAACAATTATGTTGTGTATGACGAATATTTTAGGCTGGTAATTTTCCTTCTTATTAAAAACGTTTGTCTGAGAGCAAAATTTTGACAACGAATCATCTATTGCTTAGACAATGACTTTATTACACAATACTTTAGTGAGGGTTTTATTGTTCTTTAGTTATGCAATTATATATGTTAAAAACACAATGCAATTCTTGAGATACAGAAATAACATGGATAGCAATCATCTATGAATTGTTAGACAACATTTTATATATTGATCTCAGCGTTTTTATTAGATGAATGTCCACGTTTTATATGATTGTGTTTATTATGAAATGACAACATGTTTGTAGGACAACCTACTATAAGTTGTTTATATGATAGTGTTTTTGTAATGGTACTTATTATTATTATTTATATGACAACATGTTATTATTTTTTATATGACATCGTTTTTATCCTTGTTGATTATTTACCCAACGATATTTATGGATCACAGTTTTACATTGATAGTCATACTTGATAAGTTACACAACTTTATACTTTGATAGTTGTACATTGATAGTTATTGTTATTGATATATACACCACATTATCATTGATGGTTATGGATCATATAGTTACCCAACATTATTATAGTTACACAACGTTACCCTATTTAACTCTGAGTTAACATATAGTTATAGATCTTATCGATATTTATAGAGTGTTATCATATTTAACTCTGTGATATCATATGTTTTTAAACAACGATATTAATGTTAGACCGCAATATCATTGTTGATATCAAAAAGAGAATTAGAGGAGTTTATAGATTACAAGGCACTGGGATGAATTAAAGGGAGTATTTTTATACATGATGGTTATAGATTTCAATTAAGGTGATGTATGATTGTTAGAGTGGTTAGGTTTCCTTTGTGTCTTGTTGACTTGTAGGTTGGGAGTTGGGGTTTAGTCCTCATGTTGACAATTATTTCGGTCTTCTAGTGTGAGGGTGTTAGCTTGGGTTGAGGGTCTAGAAATGTTGTGTTGCGCCATGGCTACGGTCATGCCTATCGCCTTGTGATGGCATGATTCATGATGAAGGGATCATCGCACGCCCTGAAGGGGAGAGGCGAAGGATAATCTGGCAAGAGTCCGGGCTTCCCGATGTGGGTGTTGTTCATTGTAATTGATGTTGGCACTTGGTTTGTAACGCCTTAATGTGTTTGGTTTTGCGCACCTTGAGGTTTCTAGTTACTGGTCGATGAAGCCATTGTGTTGGGATTGTGGATTTTGTCTCTTAGCTTGTAGGCATTATCGTGGTTATGTCAGATGGGTATTCGTTCCTATTTGTCTTTGATTTTCACATGTTTCACCCAGTTGCTCGATGTGCTAGTGTGTTGAGTCGTTGGTGTATTTTTTCTGATCTGCGAGCGTTGAATTCATCGTCAAGTTGCATTCTATAACTATTGTCATTGTTGCCTTCCTATCCTGCTTAAGACAAAAAAAAAATTGTTGCGTCGCATGTAGTCGTAATGATGGGGTCATTACATATGGTATTAGAGTGGGTTGAACCCTGCGACTGTGGATCGCCATGCTTTCCACTGCAGTAAACCCTTGAGTTTTAACCTAATGCTAACAAAAAAATTTAACGTGTCCATATGGTGATCTCGAATTGAGGAATCCACAAAGGTTAGCAGTGTGGTGTCGTGGAAGGAGGTGTGACGCCTCCATAGGTTCCCACACCCTCAGAGTCTAACCCCCAAAGGGAAGAACAAGTGCTTGGGTTGGATTTGATTGTTCTAAAAGATGATGATGGTCTGACAAGGTCCTTTCAGAGATTGTCAGAGGCCTTGATTCACCCTCTGTACTGAGATGATGGCAGGGCATGTGTACCCCTGAGGGTTTGCAATGTGCCCCAACCAATATAGTTAGCTTCCACCGAGAACTCGAGAGAGATGAGTTCTTGAGTCCATGAGTGTCGTGGAAAGCTGCGCCGTTGAGGCAGGACTGTAGAGAAAGGCAATGTGCTTCATGCTTTGCGAATGTACCTCCAACATGAAGGTCTGCACGACAGTCTTTCAACTAAAGGGGAGTGCTCTTCTATGGTGGAAGACACTCCTGCAGCTTTTGAACATGGTCATCTAAGACGTGTCATGGGAACTGTTCGAGGAATAGTTCCGAGAGAGGTATCTATCAGAGGACTTCATTGAGCGTCAACTCAATGAGTTCAACGCCTTGCCATAGGGAGGTCATACAATGCCCAAGTACAAGGTGTGTTTTATGGAGTTTCTTCAGTATTCTCTGCACCTTAATACCAAGAAACTTAAGGTCATCAGGTTCTTTTTTGTTCTTAATGTCAGCATTCGTGAAACGGTTAGAATTCTAATGTCGCGAACCTTGCATGATACTGTTTAGAAAGCCCTCATAGTGGAGGAGGAGCTTATCAGCGGGGGTCAGAGTAGGACTCCAGTGATACCAACAGGGCAGGTGTCATTTGGTGCGCAACAATATCAGACACCAGCTAGACATACGCTAGGATATCGTGGCTTCCAGAGAGGATCGACTTTCACTACACCTCAATGAACAATGCCATAAGAGAGGACTCCTTACCGAGGACCACAACATCAGAATCAGAGTCAATCGTAGCAGCAACAGTTTAGGCCTGTTCAACAGAACAAACCAGGATTCTAGGATTATGGGCCATCAGCTTCTACTTCGGGTACCAAGAGTACTGGACCGAAGAAGGGGTGTTGGACATGTGGGGAGCCACATTACTAGCGCGACTGCCTAGTGGAGAGGACTAGAGCATATGGATCCGTCAAACCCACTATCATGGGAGATTTGGGAAAGGCCAATCAGATTCATACAATAGTGAATAACCACCAGGCAAAGAACCAATCGACTATGCTCGAGACGTCAGGTACCGTCGCTGACTAGACCCTTAGTATTTTGATAAATCTCGGTGCTACCGAGAGTTTCATTTCTGGTGTAGTGCTAAAAATAATTAAGGTAAAGGCAGTTAAACAATATGAGTTTAGCTTTGTAGAGATGGCTTTGGGAGCCAAATAGAAGGTTGGAGGGAAGGTTACAGGTTGTACCCTTAACTTGGGAGAGTTTGTCACCAGGGCCAACCCGTACGTCACGATCTTGGGATCTTATGACGTCGTGATCGGTAAGGACTGGTTGGAATTGCATGAAGTGATACTCAACTGTAAGACGAAACGATTGAGCATGGTCGATAATGAGGGACATAGACGGATGATTGTAGGTCAGAACCGTGGAGGTTTCCTAAGGTTCGTCTCTTCCTTGGAGCTACAGAAGAGCATGCGCAAGGGAAGTAAGATTTATGCGATCCTTGCGTTAAACGAGAAGGCAATAGCGGAAGGTATAGAACACCTTCCTGTGGTGAGAGAGTTTGCAGACGTCTTCCCGGAAGAGTTACCTGGTATGCCGCCAGAGAGGGAATTGGAATTTACCATAGACCTAAAACTGGGGACTGAATCGATAGCAAGAACACCTTATCGGATGTTGACCCCGGAGTTATAGGAGTTGAGAATGCAACTGAAGGAGTTGCTGGACCAGGAACTTATGTCCAAGTGTGTCACTGTGGGGTGCGCCTATTATTTTCATATGAAAGAAGGATGGGTCATGGAGACTCTGCATTGACTATCGTCAATTGAACAAGGCAACAATCAAGAATCGATATCTGTTGCCAAGGATTGATGATCTGTTTGATCAGATGAAGGGTGCAATGGTGTTTTTAGAGATCGACTTGAGATCAGGGTATCACCAGTTACAGATCAAGGAGGATGGCGTCCCTAATACCTCCTTCAAGACGAGGTTTGGAAATTACGAGTTTACTGTTTTTTTGTTTGGACTGACAAATGCCCCAGGGGTATTTATGAGTTTGATGAATGGGGTGTTCCGCGAGTACTTGGACAAGTTCATCAAAGTATTCATTGACTATATTTTGATTTACTCTCAGATGATGGAGGAGCATGATGAGCACTCGCGCTTGGTACTACAATGTCTACGAGAGAACAAATTGTATGGGAAATTGCCTAAATGCTCGTTTTATCAATCAAAGATTCACTACTTAGGGCATGCCATCTATGACGAAGGTATATTTGTGGATCCAGCAAAGGTAGAGGATATTATGGAATGGCCTGTGTCGAAGAATGTCCCAGAAGTGCGTAGCTTCATGGGTTTAGTGGGATACTATCGACGATTCGTCGAGGGTTTCTCAAAGATAGAAAATCTGATTACGGAATTGCAGAAGAAGAACAAGAAGTTTTTTTAGACCGAGAAATGTGTGGAAGAATTTCGGAGTCTCAAGGGGTTGTTGACAACATCACTGATACTGAAGGTCCCTGACATGGACACAAAATTATTGGTATGCACTGATGCATCCAAGGAAGGCTTAGGCAGAGTCTTGATGCAAGACGGTCGAGTGACCACTTACATCTCGAGGAATTTGAGAAGGCATGAGGAGAACTATGAGACACACGATTTGGAGTTGTTAGCCATTGTATATGTCTTGATATTTTGGAGACACTACCTTATTGGATGAAAATTTGAACTAAAAACGGACCACTGTGGACTACAACACATCTTTATGCAAAGCGACCTGAACTCACGACAATAACGTTGGTCTGAATTGCTTAGCAAGTACGATTTCGACATTACTTACATAAAGGTAACAATGAACAGAGTGGCTGATGCGTTGAGTCAGAGACCGAGCATATTTTCAGTGATGTCTCTTTAGATGAATCTATGTGAAAATATTCTAACTTTATAGCGTGATGATGACTGGTACAAAGAGGTCAAGGATTTTATCGAAAAAAACACAATGATGGTACCAATATTTGAAGGATTTACGTTGCACAATGACGGATTATTGAGATTTAAAATTTGAATTTACGTGTCGCCCAATGATGAGTTGAGGATATTGATCTTAAAAGAGGCTCACAGATCAATATACATGGCTCATCCTAGAGTCACGAAGATGAGGGCAGACATTAAACCCTTATTCTTATAGAAAGGAATGAAGGTAAACATAGTCAACTACGTGGCAATATGTCTAGAATGTCAGCAGGTGAAGGTTGAACATAGACATCTGACAGGATTACTACAACCACACGCTATCCGAAATCGAAATGGGAGGTCATTTCGATGGATTTCGTTGTTGGATTTCCACTGATGGCACGAAGAAACGACTCAATTTTTGTGGTAGTCGACACTCTTACGAAGAGTGCTCATTTTATTCTTGTGCGTACGACATATCAGGCACCTGACATAGCTAGAGTTTTCATCAGCGAGAATGTGAGGCTGCATGGCATACCTAAGAGGATTATATATGATCGAGGATCGATGTTTACTGGATGATTTTGGACTCATTTCCAAGAGGCCTTGGGAATCTAACTTAACTTTAGTACTTCATATCACCTAGAGACAGATGGGCAAATTGAACTAACAAACTCAATCTTGGAGGACATGTTGCACATGTACATGATGGACCAACAAAAGCGTTGGGAGGGATTCTTTCCACTGGTATAATTTGCAATAACAATAGTTATCAAAGCACCATTACGATGGCGCCTTTCAAGTTTCTTTACGGGTGACCATATCAGAGGCCTTGAGTTGGGATCGGCTTGAAAATAGGGTCCTAGTTGGACCAAAAGCGATCCAAGAAATGGAAGATCAAATGCAAACTATAAGAGAAAGGCTCAAGGAAGCGCATGATTGACAGAAGAGTTATGTTGATGTGCATCATGTCGACTCTAGTTACAATGTGGCGATTGAGTATTCTTACGGGTGAAACTGCATAAGAGTTCAATCAAGTTTGGAAAGGGTGATAAACTATCTCCTAGATTTGTGGGGTTCTGGGAGATTGTGTAAAAGAGATGCCAATGGCTTATTGACTATCCTTACCTAATTCTTGAAGGGTATGCACGATGTTTTTCATGTATCTATTTGAGACATTATATTAGTGACCTTACATGTGTTATTGACATGAGTTCCTTGTAGGTATCCGATGAGGGTGCACTCATGGAAAAAATGACTCGTATTCTGGACCATCCCATTTGATAGCTACAACGTCGAACAATATATCAGGTCAAGGTCTAGTGGGAAAACTATAGTCCACACTCGGTGACCTGGGAGGACGCATATGATATGCGCTAGCAGTTTCCATTTTTTTTTATAGATAGACTTATGACACCGTGATACACTTTATTTCGACATTTATATACTGTGAAACTTCGGGACGAAGTTTGAACCAAGAGGGGGTGTATGTAACAACCCGTTCTTGCGAGCACTGAGAGAACTTATTATTTAAGGACACTTTCTTGCGAGTGATCCAGATTATTATACTATTGGTCGTTTGATTATGATTATGAGGCATTACGGATATGATGATATGTTATTTTTTTGTATTGACATAGACAGGTGATATTGATTGGGTTCTCCTGAGTTTGTAGGACTGTGGACCTCAAGGATGCAGAGACATCGATGAAACCCCTTGGACTCTGGATTGAGTCAGGGAGTGAAAAATTGGGGTTTGATTGTTGTTGATATGACATATGTACATTTGATTAGATGTTATGATGATTGATTATTATTTCTGACATGATTCATTAATGATGCAGGCTGACGATATCTTGCCGAAAAGACTCACATGTGGAGTAGAGGGGTCATGCATGACAACTAGAGACTTTGAGAGAGAGGTGTGGACAACAACCCTGCCACAACCTACTAGCACTCCCTCCATGGCTCAAACTATAGGTTAACGATCACCTAGTTCGAGAAGATCCATGATGCCATGAGGGTAGACTGTGATAGTTGCTCACGATGATTCTAAGGGGCGCGCAATGAGGCAGGGGCCTTATTCCTTAGAGACCCTTAGTCTCCCACAAGATCACCTAGCGAAGTATTGACTCCAGGGGTTTTTAATGTCTATCAAGTTAGTGAAGAGGAGAGTGGCACCCTTGCAGCACGTAGTGCATCCTAAAGGGAACGCTGCACAAGGAAATGGAAAGAGGCGAGTGGAACCCTTGGAGCACGTAGTGCGTACTCAAGGGAATGACACATAAGGAAAACATAAAAAGGTGAGTGGTGCCCTTGGAGAACCTAGTGCATCCTAAAGGGCATGTCATGATTTCAACGGGTAAGTGAATAAACCTAGTCGGCTTTAAAACAAATGATGTGATAAGTAAGATTTAAAAACAAATTCCCTAATAAAAATGTCGCACAGCCTAGTG
The DNA here is from genome assembly GCA_009831015.1 of Picea engelmannii. Classification (NCBI taxonomy): domain Eukaryota; kingdom Viridiplantae; phylum Streptophyta; class Pinopsida; order Pinales; family Pinaceae; genus Picea; species Picea engelmannii. Next base: position 15,924 of record ML824874.1, read on the forward strand.
AAATTAAAATCTAGGTCTAAGTAACACATGTGGTCAAAACAATTAATAATCATAATTAAACATGTAACAAGGAGAGGGTAAGAAATTCAATTAAATTATTAAAATCAAATTACAATGGGGGATTAAAATTTTAAAAAGGGAAATGATTGTTTTATCTACATATGCTAATTTAATTTTTAATTAAAAAAGAAAAAGGGGTAAATGGTTTTTTTTCTACACTTGCTAATTTGAGTTTTAGTTAAAAAGGGAAAAGGGGGAAACTTAAAAGAAACAGGAAACTAAAGGAAAAAGGGGAAACATAAATAAAAAGGGAAACGTAAGGAAAAATTTGAATGTCCAACTTAGTAAGGAATCTTTCCTTTAAGAACTTTCTAATTATGAACTCAACTAGGAATTTAGTGAAGGTGTAAGTCATTTAATATGCGTAAGGGAATTTTGGGACACCAAGGAGTGTTTTTAGGAATGTTTTTTGGTGGGTGAGGGAAATATGAATAATTGAATAATTAATGAAATTAATTTCTGGTGCAACTAGGGGGATGGGTGACATGTGTACGAGGGAGGTTTTTTTGATTAAATTAATGAAAAAGAAATTAAATGGGAATTTGGGAAAGAAATCACTTAAAAACTCTATAAAAAGGATGGAGGAGGAGGAGTATGGATATCATCTTTATGCATAACGTTACGCTGATGAATTTTTGTCTTGACTGAACTTATCTTGTGAGAGTTGGGATACCCAGCTTGGGTAACGAGTGGTAGCTCAACCTTGAGAGGTGAGTTGGGTGCTAGTTGTTCTCTGGTACAGTGTGCGTGACCCATTTGCGTCTTGGGGGCTCAAGGGGAAGAAGATTACCCCTAGCATTGGCTGGGAGGTACCAATGAGGTCACATAGGTCGACAAGTGGAAGCTGGACGGAGCACGTGGGACATAAACTACTGAGCAATCACATTTGGCTAAGGTATGTCGGTTTAATTGTTACTTGCAATGAAATTAAATTTACTCATGTTATTTCTCTATGCTCATTTAAGATTTCATTTCCATGCCCTGTCTTGCACCTTCTTTCCTACGGAAGTGTAATCCCCTTGCTTGTTGTTTTCTGAATGGATTTCCATTGGCGAACCCAACTTCTGATTTCAGTAACTTATTTGTGTGGGTTTTATTGATTATTATGAAGAGATTGCGCTTTATATTCCATCCTTATCCCTAGGTCATCGGTCCTTTCCTGAGTAGTTGGTCAGGAGAGGAATAGATGTTCGTCACTTCGGTGTTTAAATACCTATAGATTCTAATGCCTTGCTTTTTTGTGCATGGATGGTGAGCGAAGGATAAAGTTTTTGCCCAGCTGTCTACCCCTTACTTATCACTGCGGTTGATTGATTCATGGCTGAATGAATGTCTTTACGCCTTTTTGTGATTAAGCATCTCTGTGTATTGTTTATCATTTCTCTTTGCGAACAACTTAATACTCTTTGCATTTTTAATATCACCTCTGCGTTTTGGATGGCATTTTATTTTCTGCGATTTTAATGACAGTTCCCAGCTCTTGATTAGTAAAATCTTAGGGTTATTAAAATGTGAATGACAACATTTTAATTTATATATTGACTGTGTTTTTACACTTGAATGACAGTAAATTTATGCCTTGGATAACAACGCAACTTTTACCTTGAATACCTGCGTTTTTACCCAATGAATTTAACCGATGTAATTTTGTATGGAGTCCTAATTTCTCTGGATATAGGTAAATAGTATAGATGTAAATGGAAAATGTAAATTCTATACACATCGAATGGTAAATCGATACACAACAAACTTGTATAGAGGTAATTGTAAATTTTATACACAACAAACTTTTATAGATGTGAAATGTATAGAGTCTTAATTTGTACAAAGCATTGATGTCACCTTTAATGTGTATTTTACACCATGAGTCTATTGGGAAATGATCCTTTCTCCGTAGATTTCAACCCCACCTTAACATTTTTTATTGCGTTTGATACCACACTGAGAATGGTTGTGTTTTTTATACCAGACTGAGAATGATTGTGTTTTTTATACCACCTCCATCTTTACCATCCTTGCATCTAGATCTGGAATCGTTCTTACTGCTGAAACTGTCCCCTATAGGCGTCCACTTCCCTTTTCATTTTTTCCCATTACGTTTTACTCTACAATATCATTGCCAGTTTACCCATATCACTGTGAGTATCACTGTGAATCTCCCCGCGATTTTTCCTTGTTGACACCTGTGTTTTTATGGCCGCAAATCCCTTAGCTGGAAACGTTGAATGGTAGCAAATCCATGATTGAATAGACAACGTGTTCTGTTATATTACTTTTTTTTATATATGAGTTCATTTTTTTTATTAGTTGTGATTTGTTACAACGAGATCACACAATTACTTGACAATGATTTTATATTTTTGCACCATAGCGATTCTCACATTGTATTATAACAATTCTAGTATTGTCTTATAGAGTTTCTCATATTATTGGATGTTATAGTGATTCCCATCTTTTAAGATGGAATTTTATATGTTAGACAACTATTTCTCTCATTGGGTTTTGTTCACAACCATTATCAATGTGATTCTATTATCACATATTTAGACAGCGAATTCATATCATAAATTGGACAATGACATCAAATCATATCTATGGACAATGATTATGCTGTGTATACGAATATTTTAGGCCGATGATTTTCCTTTTTATTAAAAACGTTTGTCTGACAATGAAATTTTGATAGTGAAGCATCTGTTGCTTAGACAACGACTTTATTACACAACACTTTAGTGAGGGTTTTATTGTTCTTTAGTTATGCAATTATATATGTTAAAAACATAGTGCATTCTTGAGATACAAAAATATCATGGATAGCAATCATCTGTGAATTGTTAGGCAACATCTTATATATTGATCTCAACGTTTTTATTAGGTGAATGTTTGCGTTTTGTATGACTGTGTTTATTATGGAATGACAACATGTTTGTAGGACAACCTGCCATGAGTTGTTTATATGACAGTGGTTTTGTAATGGTACTTATTATTATTATTTATATGACAACGTGTTATTATTGTTTATATGACAACATTTTTATCCTTGTTGATTATTTACCCATCAATATTTATGGATCACATTTTTACATTGATAGTCATACTTGATAAGTTACACAACCTTATACTTTGATAGTTATACATTGATAGTTATTGTTATTGATATATACACCCCATTATCATTGATGGTTATGGATCATATAGTTACACAACGTTACCCTATTTAACTCTGAGTTAACATATAGTTATAGATCTTATCGATATTTACAGAGTGTTATCATACTTAACTCTATGGCATCATATGTTTTTAAACAAACATATTAATGTTAGACCATGGTATCATTATTGATACCAAAAAGAGAATTAGAGGATTTTATAGATTACAAGGCACTGGGATGAATTAAAGGGAGTAGTTTTATACATGACTGTTATAGATTTCAATTAAGGTGATGTATGATTGTTAGAGTGGTTAGGTTTTCTTTGCGTCTTGTTGACTTGTAGGTTGGGAGATGGGGTTTAGTCCTCGTGTTGGCAGTCATTTCGATCTCCTAGCACAAGGGTGTTAGCTTGGGTTGAGGGTCTAGAAATGTTGTGTTACGCCATGGCTACGGTCATGCCTACCGCCTTGTGATGACATGATTCATGATGAGGGGATCATCGCGCACCCTGGCGGGGAGAGGCGAAGGATAATCAGGCATGAGTCCGGGCTTCCTGATGTGGGAATTGTTCGTTGTAATTGATGTTGGCACTTGGTTTATAACGCCTTAACGCGTTTGGTTTTGCACGCCTTGAGGTTTATAGTTATTGGATTGTGTCAGGATTGTGGATGTTGTCCCTTAGCTTGTAGACTTTGCCGTGGTTGCATCGGACGGGTAGTCATTTCTATTTGTCTTTGATTTTCACATGTTTCACCCAATTGCTTGATGTTCTAGTGTGTTGAGTCGTTGTTGTCTATTTCCTGATCTACGAGCGTTGCGTTCATCATTAAGTTGTGGTGTATAACTGTTGTCATTGTTTCCTTCCTGTCCTGCTTAAGACAAAACAAAAAAAATTGCGTCGCATGTAGTCGTAATGATGGGGTCGTTACATGGATGCTTAGTTATGAATAAATTATTGTATAGTTTGTGAGGATTCAATATCATTTATGGCTTCTTTATATAGAAATAAGAAAGAGTTGAAATGACCTTCAATCGATCAAAGGGACATGTGGTTATAATTAAATTGTTGTTTCATGGCGCCTATTTTCTTACAATGTTCAATGAGTTGTTTTCATGTGAGATAATGTTGTGCATGACACACTAGTTGTATTTCCACTACATTGTTTTTACATGGATTGAAGAGAGCTCTTGAAAGGAATCGTGCATGTTTCCAGATAATGGAATTTTTTTATGTTATGTTGTTGATTAACTGAATTTATTGATTGCATATTTTTTATTTGGTGATGGGTCAAAACAGATTCAATCTTGCACAAGTATAAATATTTATGTTAGTTATCAAAAAATCCCACAATATGATTTCAAGCCTTACAATCTCATGTATTTGATTGTTACAACTATGTCAATTTCTATGGCATGATTTTATTACACCCATTGTCGTCCTACAATCAAAAGCTTGTACGCTATTTTTGTAATGATAAGAAAAGAATAGGTTTGGAGTTATGTCAATTTTTTTGTGTGCAAATTGTCTCACTACATCATCTTAATTTTTCAGGGATGTAAGGTTTTGTACGTTGTGAGAGGAAGCTCCGTTAAGTGAAATGGTTGTTGGTTGTAGGCTTTGAAAGGAAATAGTAGGAAGGATGGTGCTGTGGGAAAAAACAAGTACTTCTAGATATGAGATCTAAGAAAAAATTCCTTGTGAGAGCAAGGCACTAATCAGGTAACCTATTGCACCGTAAACATTTTACAAATGCTTGCATTTTATAAAAGGCGTGTTCAAGCAAGGTTTAACATTGTCTAATGGCTATTTGATTCATGATACATACATGATGTATTTTTTTATTTTTATTTTCTGAGCACATTGACAATTCTAGTGAATAGAAGGGAACATGTATATGATTTGTGAAGAGAATGTAATAAAACAATTACCATTCTATTTACAAGTTATTTATTCATATAAGTCATTTTTTATCCCTCCCTGAAACTGTACCGTCTTGATTAAAAAACAAAGACACATGATACAAGAAACATTTCAACTGTATTGTATTGATATAAAAGACAAAGACACATAATATAAGAAAAATTTGATGGGACATTAAGATTTGATGTCCCTCCCTGTAAGTTCAGTAAGTTCATGCTTTGGGTCTGCCTGCTGTGCAATTAGTGTCACCACTACATCTATGTTGTGAAACTAGGCAACTACGTGTTACTCACAATGGATAAATGCTAATGAACTCACTTCTGATTATGTTTGTTTTCGAGACGCATGGAAGTACATTTGTAATCGATGGTACTGTGAGGCATGAGTATAATTAGTTAGTGGCATTGTAAGGTATGAGTCGAATCAAAAGAGTAAGGGATTCTGCAACACTCTACGAGTTTTTGAGAAAGTTTTATATTACTTGGTAAGAGTTTGTAGCATAGTAGGTTTCATTTTGAGACAAGGTTTAATGAAATTTAAAAACACTTATTTTTCTCTATTAAATATTTTTGAGTATGGGTTAAATAACCACAATAATATACGTTGAGAAGTTGATTTTATTTTGTTCGAATCCAGCTTACCTATAGGAAGTGGTGTCATTGTCGTTATCTTCTCTCGTGCATCAAAATCAAGTCATGACGAACATATAAGCAAGAATAAGTTCATCTAAATATATGAGTGAAGCAAGAATAATTTGACAAAGATAAACATAGTATTGAAATCAACTACACAAGGTATATTCGTAATATAGTATAATCTATTAGGTTTAAGAGTTCTTGGCCCATTTACAGAATCACAATCAAGAAAACCCAATCATATTGACCACATGTGGAAAACTTAATGGTATGAAGATGCTAATTTCGTAAAAACATATACCAAAAAGGAACACAACAAGGGACACGATCTCCACCAACACGTTTGGATTCTCCATGGTTGGCTCCTAACCTGGTTCACACGAGTCATGAACTATCTCTCTGGATGGCTATTGTGGCCCTATTTTGAAACAAGTGTGAAAAGGGAAGCCGTAAGACCTCGCTATACAATCCAGTTATTGGAATTCTATAATTTTGCACTGGTATTGCATGGTACATACTCATTAATTATTCAAGTCTTGGGAATCTGTTCTATCAAGATCACATCCACTCAATGTCCAATCCTCTATATTTCTACCTCAACCTATCTATCTCCCCGTCGTGTCTTGTTCCTGTTGGCAATGGACAAGTCTACAAGGTAGCATTAAATGGAGCAGTTGATTCAGGTAGGCATTCTGTTGTGGGCAGAGAGATTGCATTAGAAAGCATAAAGACCATTTTACATTTTCAAACTTGCCTCACATGGAATACGATTCCATGTAACACTTGTTTAAAAAGGCAATGATTACATGTGTACAATGAATTCCACTGGTACATTCAATGTCAACAATGCATTTATTTTATGCACAACCATAAAATGTCATAATCAATGCATTTATTTTCTCTTCAAAATCTAAATTTTAGGATGAAATATCATAATTGAATATGATTGTGACATGCCTTAATATTTTACCATATGTCATAATTGAATATGTAACGAACCCAGTCATTATGATTACAAGCGACACAATGCAAAAGCAATTTTTTTTTTCTTCCAGGAAGGCAACAACGACAACAAAAGATAAACACAACTTGACAATGAGCACAACACATGAAAATCATGCAACAGACAACAACGAATCAACATTCAAGCACATCAAGCAACTGGATGAAACATGCGACAATCAATAAGAAGATAAAAATGACTACCCGCCCGACACAAGAAAGACAATGCCTACCAGCTAAAGGACAACATCAATGACCCGACGCAATGGCTTTGATGACCAGTAAATAGAACCTTCCCGACGAGCGAGAGAAAAACATAGAAGTTACAAAACAAGTACCACCATAAAAACTACAGTCTAAACCACATCGGGTGGCTCACGATCCTATGTCAGGTTATCGTGTGCACTTCTTGATCCATGCGCGCAACGATCCCATCTCAAGAAATCATGTTTCCATAGGGCAATGGGCGCACTAGGGACCCATGCCCACCCAGACTAATTCCAACCTTTTGTCCCAACATAAAATCCAACAATGCAACAACCTTACAAAAATACATTCAATAATTCAATAGGTCATTATCTAGTTCCTTGTTGGGAGAACATTTAAGGCTTCTATGAGGCGATAATCCCAGTGCTTAAAATCAAAACAATTAATATTAACGTAAGGAAAAAACCATTAGAGGCGATCAACACATTAAACATCCTTAAACCATTGATCTAAATGCAAAAGCGGTTGTTAATCTAATCGAAGGGGTGATTGCCTTACTCATAATTAAATCATCAATAACTAGTTATATCGCCATTGAAACTGAAACTATATGAATTCGTTGTCTTATCTCGCTATTTCAAATTGAAACTATATCACTATCTTATTTGAATATACTTGTTGTCTTTAAATATAAATTTGTTGTCTTTTAAAGGTAAAACTGATACAAATATAGGTATTTTCGTAAGGATGAGTTCTCTACCCTTTAAACAGAACAAAAAATGGAACAAGTCTTTTAAACAAAGTAAAACATGTCTTTTAAAACAGAATTCACTATCTAGTAAAGAAATCATAAAACAATAGTGTAAAGAAATTCACTAACTGAGTTCGCTATCTAAATTGTAAACAATGTTTGTTATCTGAATGATATATTGCTATCTATTAATAGTATCACTATCTAATACTAATGATATATATTAATGATTTTGCTGGCTAAAATATATTACTATTCCTTAATGGTTTGTTGTCTAACAAATGAAAGCTAATAAGGATATTACCGTCAAATAAAATATTGCTATCCATTAAAAGTATGATCACGTTGTCTTATTAAATAAATGTGAGATTGTTGTATAACAAATATATGCTACGACTATCTATAATATGTATGAGGTGGATGTTTATCAAGGTATGATATCGTTGATTATTAATCAGGATATCATTGTCCAGAATCTATGTACAGACATTTATTGCAATTATATTGCAATTAAACACATATTTATTATTAAATTCGTTGGCAACTAAATTGTTGATAACCAATATTAAAAACACAGTCACTATATAAGTAAGCTGTCAAAATGTATTGCTGTCAACAAATATGAAAATGTAGTCCATGATGTGGCAATCCAAAATATTAATTTGTTGTCATATGGTAACGCAGAAGTATAACTGTTGATATGTGGTAAAGCATATATATAATAGTGCAAATATATAATCGTTGTCACAAAGTCACATGTATCTCTATCAATCAATAATCATTTATGGAAATTGTTGTGTAAACATTGTTGAGTAATCAAGGCGAATGCACCCTGACTGTGTAAAAACATAAATCATTGTGAATTAAGGGAAATCGTTGTGTATTAAAAGAGAAATCGTTGTGTAGAGGATGAACTCACTGTGTGAAGGCTATATCAATTTGTTTTCTATCAAATAAAAAAAACCCATCACATAACTCGCTCATATTATAAAATTGCTCACAATAAATGGCTATCAATAATAAACTTTAAGGGAAGCGCTCAGTTAAATTCTGGTAGGAATGATGAGTATAACCATAATTGAAATGCAAAGATGAGTCTGTTTAAAGCTGAGGTGAAATAATTTTTTTTGGTTCTTCTAAGTTGTTATAGTGCAGAGATAACTTGAGGGCAGAGGTAGTTGAATGCAGATAAAAGGAAACACATAGACAATTCATTCAACAAAACGCAGAGACTTAAGCCCCAATTCGTTGAGTGGGTATCGTGTAAGTAGATGAGATAAGTTGGGTGAAATTGCTGGTCAATGCTGGGTAAAAAACCAAGTAAAAACGTGTTGTAAAATCTGTGCAATGTGCCAAGGAAATAGTGGTTGAAGGCTATTTAATGGTCCACAAAATTCGCAGTATGGAAGCTGAGTAAAGAGCCACGAATTGGTGGTGTGATTATTGTGTGTTGGGCCACAAAAATCATATCATGAATATTGTGTATAATACATTTTAAAAGGTGGAATCAAACACTAAGAAAAATGGGTCGCTGCCCAACAAGGTCACAGAGTCAAATTACATTTTAAAAGTGAAACTAAAAACTCTTCGAAGGGGATCTCTGTCCAGTGAAATCGTAGGGATAAATCAAAAAGATAATAAAAAAAATATGCAAAGATTCATCCCACAATGAATCAATCAAAATGCAAGGATGCCCATTCTCAGAAATGCAGGTATTGATATTAATCGTAGGAGAAAAAAACACAGAGATAAGTAAGGGATAGATAGTTGGGAGAAAAAATTGTCCTTCACTCATCATCCATGCACAAAAAAGTAGGGCATTTGAATATATAGGTCTTTAAACACCGAAGTGACGTCCGTCGATTCGGCTCCTAGCCGACTGTTCAGATATGGGCTAATGACTAAAGGGGTAAGGGACGGAATGTAAAAACACAATCTCTTCTTAATAATCAATAAAACCCACACGAAGAAGTCATCTCAATAAAAAGTTGGGTTTGCCAAGGGAAATCAATTCAAAATACAACAATCAAGGGGATTACAAATACCGTAGGAATGCAGGTGAAAGAAATGCTCATGGACATGAAATATTCAACCGAGCACATAAAATAACATGTGTAAATTACATTCTATTGCAAATAACAACTTTAACAAGCATACCTTAACCAAGAATTAATTCTCTGAAGTTCCTATCTCACATGCGCTCCATCCAGATCCCGCTTGCCAACTGATGTAATGTCATTGGTACCTCCCAGCCAATGCTAGGGGCACTCTTCTTTCCCCTGCACCCCCTGAGCTGCAAATGGGCCACACACACAATAACAGAGAACCGCTAGCACCTAGCTCACCTCACAAGGTCGAGCTACCACTTGTTACTCAAGCTGGGTATCCCAGTTCCCACAAGAGAAGTTTAGTCAAGACAAAAGTTCAGCAACACAACATTACGCAAAAAGATGAGATCCATACTCCCCTTCCTCCATCCTTTTTATAGAGTTTTCAAGTAATTACTTTCCCAAATTCTCATTAAATTCATTTTTCATTTAATTAATTAGGAAAAAACTCCCCCGTACACATGTCGCTCGATCCCCTAGTTGCACCAAAAAAATAATTTAATTAATTAATTAATTATTCCTATTTCCCTCACCCACCTAAAAGCATTCCTAAAAACGCTCCTTGGTGTGCCAATATTCCCTTACAAAAGTTAAATGACTTACGCCTTACTTAATTCCTAGTTGAGTTCATAAATAGCAAGTTCCCAAGGAAAGATTACTTACTAAGTTAGACATTCAACTTTTTCTTTATGTTTCCCCTTTTCTTTAGGTTTCCTCTTTTTCTTTAAGTTTCCTATTTATTTTAAGTTTGCCTCTTTTTCATTTTTTTTTTTTAACTAAAAATCAATTTAGCAAGTGTAGATGAAACTACCATTTACCCTTTTTCTTATTTCATTAAAAAATAATTTAGCAAGTGTAGATGAAACAACCATTTACCCTCTTTTCTTCTTAACTAAAATTAAATTAGCAAAATAGATAAAAACAACCATTTCCCTTTTTAAAAATTTTAATCCTCCATGATAATTTGACTTTAATAAATTAATTTGAATTTCTTACCCCCTTTCTCGTTACATAATTATTCATTATTATTTTGTTTTTTGACCACATGTTCTACTTAGACTTAGGTTTTAATTTCTCTAGGCTGGGCGACATTTTTATTAGGGAAAAATGTTTTTTAATTCTTACTTATCACCTCATTCATTTTAATGTCGACTAGGTTTATTCACTTTACTAGTTAAAATCGCGATGTGCCCTTCATGATGCACTAGGTTGTCCAAGGGTGTCATTTTCCTCTTTCTATTTTCCTTGTGCGATGTGCACTTCAGGACACACTACATGCTCCAAGGGTGGCACTATTCTCTTTCTGGTTTCCTTGCACGACATGCCCTTCAGGATGTACTAGGTTCTCCAAGGATGCCACTCACCTCTTAATTGACTTGGTAGACATCAAAAACCCTTGGAGTCAATACTCCACCAGGTGATCTTGTGGGAGACTAAGGGCCTATAAGGAATAAGGCCCTTGCCTTATTGTGTGCCCCTTAGAATCATCGTGAGCAACTGTCGCAGTCTACCCTCGCGACATCGTGAGTCTTCTCGAACTAGGTAATTGTTAACCTACAGGTTGAGCCATGACGAGAGTGCTAGTATGCCGTGGCACGACTTCTCCCACACCTCTCCCTCAAATTCTCTAGTTGTCGTGAGTGACCCCTCTACTCCACATGTGAGTCTAGTCAACAAGCTATCGTCAACCTGCATCCATCAATGAATCATGTCATAAATAATAATCAATCATCATAACATCTAATCATAAGTACATATGTCACATCAACAATATTCAACCCAATAGTCCACTCCCTGACTCGATCCAGAGTCCAAGGGGTTTCATTGATGCCTCTGCATCCTCGAGGTTCAAAGTGCTCAACACTCAGGAGAATCGAGTCAATAACACCTGTCTATGTCAATACAACAAAATAACATAACATCATATCTATAATGCCTCATAATCATAATCAAATGACCAATAGTATAATAATCTAGATCACTTGCAAGAAAGTGTCCTCAAATAATAAGTTCGCATAGAGCGTGCAAGAGAAGGATGTTACATACACCTCCTCTTGGTCTAAACGTCGTCTCGAAGTTTCACAATATATAAGTTCTGAATTAAGGTGTATCACAGTGTCATATTTCTATCTATCAAATAAGATGGAAATTGTTGACGCATATCACATGTGTCATCTCAGGTCACCGAGTGCAGACTATAGTTGTCCCACTGGACCTTGACCTGATCTAGTGGTCGACGTCATAGTTTTCGAATGCGACGGTCCAAGATACGGGTCGGCTCTGCCGTGAGCGCACCCTCATCCGATCCTGCAAGGAACTCATGTCAATAACATGTGTAGGATCACTAAAATAATGTCTCAAAATAGATACGCGAAAAACATTGTGCATACGCCTCAAAGAATCAGGTAAGGCTAGTTAAATAGGCCACGGGCCCTCTCTTTTCCACAATCTATTAGGATCCCACAAACCTAGGAGATATTTTATCGCCCTTTACAAACTTGATCGAACTCTTATGCAGTTTCACCCACAAGAATACTTGATCGCCACATCGTAACTATGGTCGACACGATGCGCATTGGCATAACTCTTATGTCAATCTCGCACTTCCTTGATCCTTTGGCTTATAGTTTGAATTTGATATTCTATTTCTTGGGTCGCTTTAGGTCCCACCAGGACCCTATCCTCAAGATGATCCCAAACTCAAAGGCATCCAACATGATCACCTGTAAAGAAACTCGAAAGGCGCCATATTAATGGTGCTTTGATAACTGTTGTTATACACAAATTATACCAGTGGAAAGAACTCTTTCCAACGCTTTTGTTGGTCCATAACGTACATATGAAAAAATTTCCTCCAGGATTTGGTTTGTTAGTTCAGTGTTCCCATCTATCTCTAGGTGATACGCTTTACTAAAGTTATGTTGGGTTCCCAAGGCCTCTTGGAAACTAATCCAAAATCATCATGTAAACACTGATCCTCTATTGGATATAATCCTCTTAGGTAGGCCATTCCCTCACAATATCATTGAGTAAACTCTAGCCATGTTTGGTGCCTAATACATTGTACACATAGGAATAAATGATCTCTCTTCGTCAGAGTGTTGACTACCACAAAAATCGAGTTGTGTCTCCTTGCTGTCAATGGAAATCCAACAATGAAATCCATCAAAATTCCCTTCCATTTCGATTCTGGAATAGTGTGGTTGTAGTAATCCTGTCAGATGTCTATGTTCAGCCTTCACCTACTGACATTCTACACATATTTCCACATAGTTGACTATGTTTGCCTTCATTCCTTTCCAGAAGGATAAGGGTTTAAGGTTTGCCCTCATCTTCGTGACTCCTGGGTGATCCATCCACAGTGCTCTGTGAGCCTCGTTTAGGATCCAACTTCTCAACCCGTCGTTGGGTGGTATGTAAATTCGACCTTTAAATCTCAAAGATCCGTCATTGTCCATAGTAAATCCTTCAAATTTTGGCACCATCATTGTGGTTTGTCTGATAAAATCCTTGACCTCCTTGTACTAGTCATCGTCGCACTGTAAAGTTAGAATCTTTTCACGTAGATTCGTCTGAAGAGGCATCACCAAAAATAAGTGCGGTCTCCAACTCAACGCATCAGCCACTTTGTTCATTGTTCCCTTTATGTAAGTGAACTTGAAATCATACTCACTAAGCAATTCCAACCAACGTCGTTGTCGCACATTCAAGTCGCTTTGCGTAAAGATGTGTTGTAGTCCACAGTGGTCCATTTTTAGTTCAATTTTTCATCCAATAAGGTAATGTCTCCAAAATCTCAAGGCATATACAATGGATAACAACTCCAAATCGTGCGACACATAGTTCTCCTCATGCCTTCTCAACTTCCTCGATATGTAAGCGATCACTTGATCATATTTCATCAAGAATCCGCCTAAGCCTTCCTTGGATGCATCAGTGCATACCAAGAGGTCTGTGTCCATGTCAGGGACCTTTAGTATCGGTGTTGTTTTCAACAACTCCTTGAGCCTATGAAATGATTCTATGCATTTCTCAGTCCAAACAAACTTCTTGTTCTTCTTCTGCAAATCCGTAATCGGGTTTGCTATCTTTGAGAAACCCTCGATGAACCGTCGATATTATACCGCTAAAACCATGAAGATATGCACTTCTGAGACATTTGTTGGCATGGTCCATTCCATAATAGCCTCGACCTTTGTTGGATCCATGGCGATACCTTCATCGGAGATGACATGCCCTAACTAGTGAATCTTCGATTGATAAAACGAGCATTTATACAATTTCCCAAACAATTTGTTCTCTCACAGACACTATAGTACCAAGCACAAGTGCTCGTCATGCTCCTCCATCGTCCGAGAGTAAATCAAAATATCGTCAATGAATACTTGGACTAACTTGTCCAAGTACTCGCGGAACACCATGTTCATCAAACTCATAAATACCCCTGGGGCGTTCGTCAGTCCAAATGGTAAAACAATAAACTCGTCTTAAAGGTGGTATTAGGGACGTTGTCCTCCTTGATCTGTATCTGGGGATACCCTGATCTGAATTTGATCTTTGAAAACACTGTCGCACCCTTCATTTGATCAAACAAATCATCAATCCTTGGCAACAGATATTGATTCTTGATCGTTTCCTTTTTCAAATGAAGGTAGTCAATGCAAAGTTTCCACGACCCATCCTTCTTTAGTATGATGATAACTGACGCACCCGATAGTGACACACTCGAATGTATAATTCCTAGGTCCAACAACTCCTTCAGTTGCATTCTCAACTCCTGTAACTGCTGGGTCGACATCTGATAAGGCGTTCTTGCTATCGGTTCAGTCCCCGATTTTAGGTCTATGGTAAATTACAAATCCCTCTTTGGTGGCATCCCAGGTAACTCCTCAGGTAAGACGTCTGCAAACTCTCTCACCACCGGAAGGTGTTCTAGACCTTCCACTACTCCCTTCTCATTTAACACAAGGATCGCATAAATCTTACTTCCCTTACGCATGCTCTTCCGTAGATTCATAGAAGAGATGATCCTCAGGGAAACTCCCTAGTTCCGACCTACAATCACGTGTCTATGTCCCTCATCAACAACCAAGATTATCCATTTCATCTTACAGTTGAGTATTGCCTCATGCTATTCCAACCAATCCATACTGATCACGACGTCCATACAGGTTGTCTCTAGTGACACACTCTCCTAGGTTAAGGCTATAGCCCGTAACCTTCCCACCATCCTTTTTTTTGGCTCCAAAAGTCATTTCTACACGACTAAACTCATCTTGTTCGACTGCCTTACCTTAATCCTTTTTAGCATTGCACCATAAATAAAACTTTCAGTAGAACTTGGATCTATCAAAGCTAAGGGTCTGGTCAGCGACGATACCTGACGTCTTGAGCATGGTCGACTAGTGCTCTGCCTGGCGGTTATTCACTATTGCATGAATTCTGATGGGCCTTGCATAAAACTCCCACGGTAGTGGGTCCGACTGATCAGATGCTTCGGTCCTCTCCACGGGGAAGTCACACTGGTAATGTGGCTCCCCACATTCCAACACACCTTCTTCGGTCCAATATTCCTGGTACCTGAAGTAGAAGCTAAATCCTAACATTAAGGCCCAACACGAACTTGTTGACCTTAAGGTGCACAACATATTGAAGCAACTCCAAAAAGGGCCTCGTACTTGGGTACCATACGATCACCCTATTGCAATGCATTGAACTCGTTGAGCTAATGCTCAATTAATTCCTCATAAAGATACCTCTCTTGGAACTGTTCCCATGACACGTCTTCACCGACCATGTTCAATTGCAACATGAGCATCTTCCACCATAGAAGAGTGCTCCCTTTCAGTTGAAATACTGCTATGCAGACCTTCATGTTGGAGGTTTAGTTGTGAAGTGCAGCTGCCTCGCCATATCCTCCAACCATGCCTCGGCGGATGCACTGTCCTAGGTACCCAAGAACTCGAGAAAATTTACCTTCTCGAGTTCATGGTGAATACTAAAGGTACTAGCTGGGCGCATTGTGGATCCTCCGGGGTACAGGTGCCCTGGACTCATCTCAGCACAGATGGGGAATCAAGGCCTTTGATAATCTCTGCAAGGACCTTGTCAGACCATCCTCATCCCTTACAACAATCGAATCTATCCCAAGAACTTGTTCTTCCCCTTGGGGGTTAGACTCTGAGGGTGTGGGCACCTTTGGAGGTGTCACACCTCTTTCCACGACACCTGTTGCAAACCTCTGTGGTGCCTTCTCATCGGGATCACCGCATGGACACGTAAAAGTTTTATTTATCTCTAGGTTATTACTCAAGGGTTTACTGCAGTGGAAAGCATGACGATCCACAGTCGCAGGGTTGAACCCTCTCTGATACCATATGTAACAACCCCAGTCATTACGAATAAAAGTGACGCAACGCAAAATAATTTTTTTTTTCTTGCAGGAAGGAAAAAATGACAAAAAAAGATCAACACAACTTGACAATGAGCACAACGCACACAAATCATGCAACAAACAACAACGACTCAACATACAAGAACATCAAGAAACTGGACAAAACATGCGACTATCAATAGGTAGATAAAAATGACTACCCGCCCTAAACAAGTACGACAACGCCTACCAGCTAAAGGACAACATCAACGACCCAACTCAACGGCTTCAATGACTAGTAAATAGAACATTCCCGGCGAGTGAGAAACAAACATAGATGTTACAAAACAAGTACCAACATAAAAACAATAGTCTCAATCACATTGGGTGGTGCACGATCCTAAGCTGGGTTATCATGTGCGCTTCTTGATCCATGCGTGCAACGATCCCATCTCAAGAAATCATGTTTCCACGGGGTGATGGGCGCACTAGGGACCCATGCCCACTTGGACTAATTCCAACCCTTCGTCCCAACATAAAATCCAGCAATGCAACAACCTTACAAAAATACATTCAATAATTCAATAAGTCCTTATCTAGTTCCTTGTTGGGAGAACATTTAAGGATGCTATAAGGTGATAATCCAAGTACTTAAAATCAAAATAATTAAGATTAACGTAAGGAAAAAACCATTAGAGGTGATCAACGCATTAAACATCCTTAAACCATTGATCTAAGTGAAAAAATGTTTGTTAATCTAATCGAAGGGGTAATTGCCTTACTCATAATTAAATCATCAATAACCAATTATATCACCATTGAAACTGAAACTATATGAATTCGTTGTCTTATCTCGCTATTTCAAACAGAAACTATATCGCTATCTTATATGAATATACTTGTTGTCTTTAAATGTAAATTTGTTGTCTTTTAAAGGTAAAACTGATACAAATATATTTATTTTCCTAAGGATGAGTTCGCTACCCTTTAAATGGAACCAAAAACGGAACATGTCTTTTAAACAAAGTAAAACATGTCTTTTAAAACATAATTCGCTATCTAGTAAAGAAATCATAAAACAATAGTGTAAAGAAATTCGCTAACTGAGTTTGCTATCTAAATTGTAAATGATGTTCGCTATCTGAATGATATATTAATATCGTTGTCTAATACTAATGATATATATTAATGATTTTATTGCCTAAAATATATTTCTATCCCTTAATGGTTCGTTGTCTAACAAATGAAAGCTAATAAGGATATTATTGTCAAATAAAATATTGTTATCCATTAAAAGTATGATCATGTTGTCTTATTAAATAAATGTGAGATTGTTGTATAACAAATATATGATATGGTTGTCTATAAGATGTATGAGGTGGTTGTTTATCAATGTATGATATTGTTGATTATTAATCAGGATATCGATGTCCAGAATCTATGTACACACATTTATTGTAATTAAACACATATTTATTATTAAATTCGTTGGCAACTAAATTGTTGATAACAAATATTAAAAATGCAGTCACTATGTAAGTAAGATATCAAACTGTATTGCTTTCAACAAATATGAAAACGCAGTCCATGATGTGGCAATCCAAAATATTAATTCGTTGTCATATGGTAACGTAGAGGTATAATCATTGATATATGGCAAGGCAGATATATAATAGGGAAGCTATATAATCACTGTCACAAAATTGCAGGTATAATAAATCTCTATCAATCAATAATAATTTATGGAAATCGTTGTGTAGACATTGTTGAGTAATCAAGGCGAATGCACCCTCACTATGTAAAAACGAAAATCATTGTGAATTAAGGGAAATCATTGTGGATTAAAAGAGAAATCGTTGTGAAAAGGATGAACTAGCTGTGTGAAGGATATATCAAGTTGTTGTCTATCAAATAAAAAAAAATCGCTCATCACATAACTCGCTCATATTATAAAATCGCTCACAACAAATGGTTGTCAATAATAAACTTTAAGGGAAACGCTCAGTTAAATTCTGGTAGGGACGCTGAGTATAACCATAACTGAAACACATAGATGAGTCTGTTTAAAGCTAAGGTGAAATAAATTCATTGGTTCTTCTAAGTTGCTACAGTGCATAGATAACTTGAGGGCAGAGGTAGTTAAACGCAGATAAAAGGGAACACATAGACAATTCATTCAACAAAAAAAAAAGACTCAAGCCCCAATTCGTTGAGTGGGTATTGTGTAAGTAGATGAGATAAGCTCGGTGAAATCGTTGGTCAATGCTGGGTAAAAATCCAAGTAAAAACATGTTGTAAAATCTATGCAATGTGCCAAGGAAATAGTGTTTGAAGGCTGTGTAATGGTCCACGAAATTCACAGTATGGAAGCTGAGTAAAGCACCACGAATTGGTGGTGTGAGTGATGTGTGTTGGGCCATGAAAATTATATCGTGAATGCTGTGTATAATACATTTTTAAAGGTGGAATCAAACACTAAGACAAATGGGTCGCTTCCCAACAAGGTCGCAGAGTCAAATTACATTTTAAAAGTGAAATTAAAAACTCTTTGAAGGGGATCTTTGTCCAGCGAAATCATAGAGATAAATCGCAGAGATAATCAACAAAAAAAGGCAAAGATAAATCATCTTGCAATGAATCAATCAAAACAAAAGGATGCCCATTCTCAGAAACACAGGGATCAAGATTAATCATAGGATAAAAAAACACAGAGATAAGTAAGGGATAGATATTTGAGCAAAAAATTTATCATTCACTCATCATCCATGCACAAAAAAGAAGGGCATTTGAATCTATAGGTCTTTAAACACTGAAGTGACGACCGTCGATTCGGCTCTTGGTCGACTGCTTAGGCACAAAGTAATGACTAAAGGGATAAGGGACGTAAGGTAAAAACACAATCTGTTCATAATAATCAATAAAACCCACACAGAGAAGTCATGGCAATCAGAAGTTGGGTTCGCAAAGGGAAATCAATTTAGAATGCAATAAGCAAGGGGAATATAAATACCGTAGGAACACAGGTGCAAGAAATGATCATGGCCATGAAATATTCAACTGAGCACATAAAATAACATGTGTAAATTACATTCTATTGCAAATAACAACTTTAACAGTCGCACCTTAGCCAAGCATGAATGATCCGAAGTTGTTGCCCCATGTGTGCTCTGTCCATCTCTTGCTTGCCAACCGATGTGACCTCACTGGTACATCTCAACCAACGCTAGTGGTACTATTATTCCCCCTGAGCTCCCCGAGTTGCAAAGGGAACACACACACAATACCAAAGAACCACTATCACCCAGCTTGCCTCGCAAGGTCGAGATACCACTCATTACTCGAGCTGGGTATCCCAACTCCCACAAGAGAAGTTCAATGAAGACAAAAATTTAGCAGCGTAACGTTATGCAAAAAGATGAGATCCATACTCCCCCTCCTCCATCCTTTTTATAGAGTTTTCAAGTAATTACTTTCCCAAATTCTCATTAAATTCCTTTTTCATTTAATTAATTAGAAAAAACCTCCCCCGTACACATGTCGCCCGATCCCCTAGTTACACCATAAAATTAATTTTATTAATTAATTAATTATTCCTATTTCCCTCACCCACCTAAAAGAATTCATAAAAACATTCATTGGTGTCCCAATATTCCCTTACAAAACTTAAATGACTTACGCCTTACTTAATTTCTAGTTGAGTTCATAAATAGCAAGTTCCCAAGGCAATATTCCTTACTAAGTTAGACATTCAACTTTTTCTTTATATTTCCCCTTTTCTTTAGGTTTCCCCTTATTCTTTAATTTTCCTATTTCTTTTAAGTTTTCCTCTTTTTCATTTTTTTTTTTAACTAAAAATCAATTTATCAAGTGTAGATGAAAAAACCATTTACCCTTTTTCTTCTTTAAGTAAAAAATAATTTAGCAAGTGTAGATGAAACAACCATTTACCCTCTTTTATTTTTAACTAAAATTAAATTAGAAAAAATAGATAAAAACAACCATTTCCATTTTTTAAAATTTTAATCATCCATGATAATTTGACTTTAATAAATTAATTTGAATTTCTTACCCCCTTTCTCGTTACATGATTATTCATTATTATTATTATTATTATTTACCACATGTTCTACTTAGACCTAGGTTTTAATTTCTCTAGGCTGAGAGACATTTTTATTAGGGAAAAATGTTTTTTAATTATTACTTATCACTTCATTCATTTTAAGGATGACTAGGTTTATTCACTTTACCAGTTAAAATCACGACGTTCCCTTTAGGATGCACTAGGTGCTCCAAGGGTGCTATTCGCCTCTTTTTGTTTTCCTTGCGCGACGTGCCCTTCAGGATGCGCTACGTGCTCCAAGGGTGCCACTCGTCTCTTTCCATTTTCCTTCCACGATGTGCCCTTCAGGATGCACTATGTGTTCCAAGGGTGCCACTTGCCTCTTGACTGACTTGGTAGACATCAAAACCTCCTAGAGTCAATACTCCACCAGGTGATCTTGTGGGAGACTAAGGGCCTCTAAGGAATAAGTCCCCTGCCTTATTGTGTACCCCTTAGAATCATCGTGAGAGACTGTCACAGTATTCCCTCCCGACATCCTGGGTCTTCTAGAACTAGGTAATTGTTAACCTACATTCCAAGCCATGATGGGAGTGCTAGTAGGTTATTGTAAGGATGCTCTCACACCTCTCCCTCAAAGTATCTGGTTGTCGTGCGTGACCCCTCTACTCCACATGTGAGTCTAGTTGGCAAGCTATCGTCAACCTACATCCATCAATGAATCATGTCATCAATAATAATCAATCATCATAACATATAATCATAAGTACATATGTCACATCAACAATATTCAACTCAACAGTCCACTCCCTGACTCGATCCAGAGTCCAAGGTTTTTCATCGATGCCTCTACATCCTCGAGTTCCAAAGCCCTGTACACTCAGGAGAATCCAGTCAATAGCACCTATCTATTTTAATAAAACAAAATAACATAACATCATATCCATAATGCCTCATATTCATAATCAAACGACCAATAGTATAATAATCCAGATCACTTGCGAGCAAGTGTCCTCAAAGAATAAGTTTGCTCAGAGCGTGCAAGAGTGGGATGTTACAAAATATGCTTGTAGACATCCCTTTATATTTTACCATATGTCATAATTGAATATGATTGCGGACATGCCTTTATTTCCACAAGTGGTTTCTTGTAGAAAATCAAGTACCTACCACTACATTTTGTATAAAATCAACTAAACATTAATATTTGTGATGATGTTACTTTGGACTCCCTTATAAGAATCAAATTTGACTAAATATCCATGTTTGAGATGATGCTACTTTGGAATTTCCCTTTTAAGAATCATATTGAAAGGGAAGAGTCATATTTTAATTCGGTTGGTTGAATATTTTTACATAGACAAGTTAAAATAAACAATGCTTTCCATTTGGAAAGAGAGGGAAAAAAAAGGAAGATCCATTTCACTCAAACAAAATTCATTTTTAAAATTTCACCTACATGTATGTAAAACTTGATCCCTATAATGTATGAAATCGTTAAATATTGAAACATAGTAAGACTATTTAATTTTTCAATATAATTGTAAAATGAGTTGAATGCATGTTTAGTGGTTTGAACAAAGGTAAAAAAAATTCTAGTGTAGGGATAAATACAAGAGAATGACATTTTTCAAACCAAACAACTACCAAATAAATCTCAAAACACTATGGGTATTGGCTTCTTGAATCTTTCAAACAAATACCTAATCAAGAAGATATAATTTACACTTGTGAAACAATCGAGGTCTAACCTAATCAATAATAATTGCAAACATTAGTAAATATTATAGAAGTATTTTCACTCTAGAACTTCAGGAGGTATATGTGAACAATTTTAGGAAGACTTTGCACTCTAAACATCTAGTAGCATCAACCATCATGTGGCTGCATAAATATATTCCAAAATATTTCACAATTGGAACCACAACTAGAAATTCATGTTCTTTTATGGAATGCACCGAATATATTGTAATTTGAGCTCTTTAGAAGCACTCATAATGGTCTAAGGGGAGATTAATGAAGTTTTAATATCCTATTTTGAGATTGGTGAGCTACTCATCAAAAGTTATAGTCACCGAAAAATATGAAATTATGTTTGCAAAAGTTGCAATTTTTTTTATTGTAACTACAACTAATTGCAACAATATAAATTAGATTCATAATTTTCATGGAAGTTGGGTTCCAATGGAACAAATTAGAATCAATTTGCTATGTCACCAAACATAATCTCTCCAAAATATTATTTCAAGAACCACATACAACTAGTTACTAGTATGATACACCAAGATAAACTTTTGCAAAAAACAATCAATGAGGAAAAACATCCAATTGAAAGAACATTTCTTCAATGTACTTTTGTCATTTATCAATACCAACTACTTGGGAAATCCTTTTGAGTAATTTTTACACTTAATATAATGTTCAATTATCTGAAAGTGAGATTCAACATGGAGATCAATAGTCATAGGTGTACCAATCTATACCCAACATTGGGATCAATATCCATCGGTGTACCAATCTATATCCATGGAAATATAAGGTAAATAAGTTGCAAAAGAAACCAATGGTACTTACCAACTACTAAGTTCATGTATCAATAATATATTATACCACTTTGAAATTCATAAACACATTTCATATCTAGTTTCAAGTATTTATTGTTAAGAATTTAATATTGACAATTTGTAACAGTGTTAGCCCGTTATTT
This sequence comes from Picea engelmannii, assembly GCA_009831015.1. Classification (NCBI taxonomy): domain Eukaryota; kingdom Viridiplantae; phylum Streptophyta; class Pinopsida; order Pinales; family Pinaceae; genus Picea; species Picea engelmannii. The sequence goes on from ML824874.1 coordinate 38,900, forward strand.
GCAATTGATATGGGATTTTTATTTTAAATTTATTTTATAGGGTAAGTAATTTAATTCTCTTCTATGAAGGGCTAAAGGGGCCTTGAAGGGAAATGACGGGTTAAAGTTTGATCTCTACCATAGTCCTCGCTCAATAGTTAGTGGTAAGACCAATGATTTCCTTCCAATACATGCAATTAGTAGCATATATGACATTCAAGTAAAAAAAAAAGAAGTTATGAAGCTCCACCTGTATCCCTTAACCAACATATTTTTAAGAAAAATTAAGAGAGCTATTGTATTCCATAATAGACTCATCTTGAGATTCCAATTATATAAGATCTTCAGACTGCAAGCTAATCCCTTCTTTAGACAATGAATCTACATGCTCAACATTCAATACCCTATGCATGAAGGAAATATTAGTGAAAAGACCTACAATATATTTCAAATGAGTGACTATGTGATGGAGAGAGAAAGAGTTAATTTTTTTTCATCATTCATCCACTTATTGAGTAGCATAGAGCTCCAAATACCTGAATTGAATATGTGTTTTTATCAATAGCCAACTTCAGAAGGTTCCTTAATGAAACCAGTTCAACATGGTTGTTAGTTCCTCTTTCAAAGATTTCTTTAAATGTATAGAAATGGGAATTTCAAAAGTGTAATACTCCCCATATGTCACATGTTTTCCCTAGACCTTGACATGCACCATCAAAAAATCCCTAGTTCTTATTCTTATCAATTAGTAATTCCCCAACTTGTCAGGGAATTTTTATTTTGTATTCCTCCCTACTGAATTTATACAAGGATACCACCTATGCAAATGTTTGAAATATTTGTACATGACAATATTCAAAATTCAAATCATTTCACACAAGCCAAGTCCCCCAAAAGATAAAAAATTGAATAGAACTATAATATTTCAATTGTTGTCTATGGAACCATTGATATAAGCATTATTCCAAACATGTACCTTACAAAAGATTCCTTATATTTACCCATTGAATGATATCCTTCCAAATATTTCATGCTCTCGTAAGAGAGACATATAAACAAAAGAGAGACATACTCTCCATTTTTCATGCATAAGATACAAGTCCCAAGCCCTCATTTCTATATTTTCTTTAACATTTTCCACATAATAACTTTGTTTGTTAAATTCAACCAAATAAAGACTCTATCATTTTAAAAAAATTTAACCTTCTATATCTTGGACCACCACTGAGGAACTTATCTAGTCTCAATAGACATCAAAAGTTGATATCTTTGTCTATGGCACATTATGATTATGTTTTGATTATGATTTATGTTGTGTTGAGTATTGAGATTTATATGTTATTTTCTAGATGTATATATTGACATGTATTATGACGAGGTTTACTGAGTGTGCAGGAAACATGACAGGTTGAGGATGTTGATGGCATCAACTAACTTCCTTGGACTCTGGATTGAGTCGGGGAGTGGAATTTTATTTTGCTTTGAGTGCTTGATTTATACACACTTATTATTTATGATGATTTAGTATGGATTTAATGTATATGGATTATTGACATTATCTTTTTCATTTGATGTAGGCATGGTGACGACTGCTAATCTAACTCACATAAGGAGTAAATGGGTCATACACAGATACCATATGGATAAGGGAGAGGTGTGGCAACGTCCTTGTCATAGCCTACTAGCACTCCCGCCGTGACCTGAACTAAGGTTAATGATTACCTTATTCCTATAGGTTCACAATGTCGTGAGGGAATACCGAGACAATTTCTCATGAGGATTACTGAGGGGAGCACAATAAGGTAGATACCTTATTCCTCAACAAGCCCTTAGTCTCACACAAGGTTGACCAATGTATTTTTTACTCCAAGTGTCCGACAAACTTCCAAACTATTCAATGGCGAGTGGCACCCTTGGAACACGGAAGTGCATCTTGAAGGGAACGTCGCATAAACAAAATTGTGAATCAACAAAAAATATAGATGCCCTAGAAAATTTAAATGAATGCTTAGACCTTGTTAGAAAAGAGTACACATTTTTATTAAATTATAAACTAGAAAAATAACAAAGAGTCTAAGCCTAAGATGTTTGACTAAATAAAACATTAAAAGGATTAAGGGAAGTTAGAATTAATAACTTTAGAAAAAGGAGAATAAGAATCAAAAGTTGGGTATGTGCAATTGTGTGCATGAAAATAATAAAAGTAATTTTAATTAAAAGAAAATAAATTCATGAGAGAATAGGTTATCTACATAGAGTTAGTATCTTGAGTCAATCAACCACTAAATCCTAACTAAGAGAAGATTCCTAATCAAACTAAAAATGAAATTTAGTTAGGGGACATAATAAAAGAGGGATTCGAGAACTAAGAGACAACTAGGAGGAAAAATAGGCGTTGATTGTGGGTGTGAGGGAAAATGCTTAATTATTTAAAATAAAAAGGGATTTAACATGTGAAACTTGGGGGGAGTGTGACATGTGTTGGGGGTGAATTATACTTTATTTAATTATTAAAAATTAGTTAATTGTGCATGATATGACATGTATCAAGGCAATTTTTCCTATAAAAGAAGTGGTGAGGAAGAGAGAACTTACCCTAAGGCTGGATGAATGAAACGTTCGTGAAATGTTGATTGACTGAGTTTAATTGTGTGAGTTGGGCTCAAGATTGTGCAAGAGGTGTAAGCCTCTCCTTGTGAGGGAAATCTTGTGCTATTGAGATTTGGCTTACTGTGTGTGGTCCCTTTGTGCCTTGGGGGGTAAGGGGGAAGAAGAGTACCCCTAGTGTTGGATGGGAGGTACTAGTGAAGTCCTTGGATTAGTAGGCACAAGGAAGGAGCATTGAAAACACATTAAAGTTGAAGATCATTCCCATACCTTATCAAATTCTGGTCATGGTATTTAAGAATTGTTGTTATTATTGGTTAACGGTACCTAGTTTTTGTAATTAATATGAATTGAATTATTATTATTGTTTTACTGAAAATATTTTATGTATCAGATACATACCTTTACTGTTGATGAAATGACAATGATTCCATAATATTATTATGATTAGATCGATATTATGTTATATAAAAGTTGCACGAAGAAGTTATAATTGAGTTCATGCTCTTCGTGTAGAGTAAAATTGATGTTCTTACTTGTGGGTAAAATCATGTGCCAAATGAATATTGGAAAGACACATTATCATATTTCATTCTAGAATTGTCATTTCGGGGTGTGTGGAATGGATAACTTATTTTTGTTGACCAATTTCTTTTTCTTGTGATCAACGAGGTATTTTGGTCTGTCTTAGTGAAGTTGTAGATTAAATTTATCACCACCATAATTGTAAATATAGCCTGGTGAAAATGTTGGGTAGAGAAAACGCTCAGGATAAGAGATACGACTTGAGTATATTCTCTACGAGTTTTGGCTACAAGTTTCAGGTACTGAGTTAGAATATTTCCTGGTATGAGATCGCATTTAGCTAAATAAAGTATTCACATAATCGATAAAAAATTAGCTCACATAAATTCATACCTAACGATCTTCTAGTATTAACATAATCATGGCAGGAAGTGTGGTTTAAAGAAAAGTAGTGGTTTACATTCGGGCCATAGCTGATACATCGAAAGGAATTATTGTATCACCCCTATATATCTCACTAAATCCTAGGTTAACCTCCTTTAAATCATCAAATACTTGGACCATTAACTGACCATGCTTTGGTCTCAAGCAAGTGAAAACTTTGGTTATCGAATAGCCATATTGATGTAGGAGCATCGCCAACGTTAAGCGAGCGTGGGGCAAGTGCCAATGTCAAGCGAGTGTGGGGCAAGCACCAACGCATTTTGGGCACATGATGAATTATTTTAAAACTTTTGAAGATGGATGTACCAAACGTAAATGTAATAGTTAAGGAGAGGCATACTTTTAGATTGTAATCAGACCTTGAGCGACCCGCTCTCGCCTGAAGGACTAAGAAGGCATTTATGTTAGTTAATATTAGTAGGTATCTTGGAATTCTCAGATTTGACAGTTTTAGGAGCGGAGGGAAAATGGATATAGACACCCTCATTCTATTATTGTATGATAGTGAAGAACATTACCAAGATAAGAGCATACAGAGCTGGAACAGAGAAACTGTGTTTGAAAAACACCCATGTACAGAGATTTGAGTTAATAGAAGAAGTCTTAATTAAGAATCATGGTGTTGTATTTGTTTCTTGTATGTGTATGTTGAATGACATGTTCATGGTTTTACTCTTTCTGTTATACATTTTCTCTCTATGCTGTGTATGAATGATTTCAGGATTATGTTTGAAGTCTGAGAGAGAAAGAGTTAGGAAATGAGTTTCAATTGTTTCTCTGTCTGAGCGAGAGTTTCTGCAAGGAGTTCAGTTGAATTTTCTGTAAGGAGTGCATTGACAAAGGGTTCGGAGGTTTGTCTCTGAAAGCTTAGATAGGATAGATTTGTCCTCATTTCCTCAAAGGTGCAGTTAGGCACAGGAGTCATGCAAAGTGTGTGCAGGCCAAGTGAAGATTCAGGGGTTTGTAACCTAGATGACTTGTTGAAAGACTGTTGCTGCAGGGAGTGCATAGAGTCGAAGGGAGTTCAACACTTGAAAGTGTTTGAAGGTTTTCCACAAGGAGTGACAGTAGGAGTTTTTCTAAAAGACCCGAAGTCGTGGAAAACCTCAGAAGGTTTTGAACCTTCGAATTCGTCAAAGAGAAGGAAGAGGCTAAGTGCCTTGAAGAATTGAAAGGAGGTGCAACGATGTCATGCTGCAGGAGGACAAGTTCCACGCAGAGAAATATTTTGTTTAAAATTTCGCAGAAGTTCTCAAGGAAAGAGATGGACGATCAAAATTCTCCGTAGAGAATTTGCGAAGTCCCGCTAGCCGTTCGATCTGACAGAGAAGCAAGGAGGTTATGACTGTTTCCAAAGTTTCAAGCTCAGGAGATCATGAGCCATCGGACCTCACTTAGATACCCATTAGTCGTGGGATTTGACAGGAGTTGCACGGGGGTTAAACCCTCATAAATAGAGCGAAAGTCTCGAAAGGCATCGGGATATCGAGATTTCGGAATTCGGGATATCAGAAGTCTCGAGGATAGGAGATTGGGTCACTTCATAGTGAAAACCCCAAATTTGATTTGATTTGTCCATTCATTAGGACACGCGGTGGAGATCAAGAACCCATCGGTATTTCGGCTACTGGGGTTTCGAGTTGACATAGAAATTGTGACATCGGGGAATCGTAAGTCACGAAATCCTGAACTAAATCAAGATCGTCCGTTTGTTGAGACCAGTGGCGGTGATCAAGAGACTTTCGGTATTTCGCATGTTGGGACTTTGGGGATCAAGAGGGTAGGATGTGGAGCATTTCGGCATTTGATTTTGTGAAATTGCGAAATGATTGAGGACCATCCATCATAGGAGGACACGTGGCGGAAATCCAAGAGTTCAGGAAAAATCCCAATAGGAAAGTCCGTCGAGATATCGGGGTTCGTGGAGCAGAGTTGCATGACATCACAACTCACGAAAGTTGAAAAGCTGAAATTGATATCGAGATTCGGGAATTTGGAATTTGTGTTGACATGAGGTTTTTGGCATCGAGAGTCTCGAACTCCCAATACGTGAAATCGCGTTGACCGTTGGATCGAACGGGGAATCACAACCATCGATCTCTTTTGGGTGACCGAACATTGGAGTTTCGGTAATGTGGGAATCGAGATTTCGGAGGTTGAGGGGATGAGTTGCATGACACTGTGACTCCAAAAATTGCGATAAGGAAAAAGGCAAGATAGAGAGAGGAAAGGCCAAGTGTCAGAATTTCGGGTTTCGGGGGTCTGAGAAGACAAGACACTCGGCCACAGGACTCGTGAAAACGTGAAGTTCGACCTTCCGAAGTATAAGGGAAAAATTTCTCAAGGTTGTTTGTGGGTGTAGATTTCCCGAAAGGGAAATAGAAGGGCCAGTTGAGCACTTTGGGCCAGAAGAGGGAAAAATATCTTGCACGGATCATGATCTGCGGATCTAGGAGAAGGGGGTCTGCATCACATATATGAATCTTGTTGATACGCCTATTGCATAGTAAAGAACACTTCAACTTTCCTGGAAGATTATGCTCATTCTTATACCTCTCTTACCTGATTAAAGGTGGTTTAGTATTTTATCACTCAATTTTGGATAACCTGATCTATTGGACGATGACCAGATTACCTATGGCTATTTACGACTAGCTTTGTTTTCACACAACGATGCTCTTAAGTGCTAGTTTTTCTCCCTTCACGAATTAATTGCTTCGACAATGAGAGCCCTTCCTATAGCCTTGAAACCCCATAAAAGAGGGAGCATTGTTGTCTCCAAATTGTAGATCATTCCAATGGTAAAGTTTCACCAGTACGCATTGGAAATCGTTTTACTTGTTGAATCTAACAGTGCTATTATTGTAATCGATTGACCAATTGATTAGTAGCTTGTATATTGTAATCTATTGACGTTTGATTTAGTAGCACTGCACTTGTAATATTTTGACCTTTGATTTGGTAGCATTGATTATGTAATCGATGACCTGTAGATTTAGAAACATACTTCAACAAATCCCAACCGCGGTCTCTGTTATTCGTCATATCTCTAGAATTATCTTTTAGATTTTAAATTAATAATTTGTACTTACTGCATTGAGATTGATGTATATCTACATTGACCTGGTCGTAACTGAAACGACAAATTTTTAAGACTCTCGATATCCAAAATATTGTAATTATAACTACCCTCAGTCTTATGTCCATCATGTATCGAAAGGAAGTAAAACACTATGTTCTCAACAAAATAAGAATCTATCTATAATAAGAAAATACTAATGCAATTAACTCGACCTTCAATGACTCATTTGTTCCCGTAATTATACTCTGACCTAGGGATAACTTAAGTTTAACTAGATCCGCCAAGAAAGGTGGCGTGAAGGACAAAAACAATTAAATAATTATGATATTTATTGTTAAGAACCAAATATCAATATATCATAGAAAAACCTCAGAAAAAGTACTCAACGCCTTGAAAAAGAGATAATTTGAGATAATAAGCCTCTTCAAGGGGGCAACCTCCTTTTACCCCACTTAAATGTTCAAGTACAAGATGATTCAAAATGAAAATGTCTCCTTGGTATATATAAGAGACTAGGAGGTATAATTACAACTAATGGCCTAAAGCCAACATAAATAAAATAACATTACTATTATAATATGCCCCAATTAAGGGGTAATGAGCCAATATTAGGGATTAACATGCCCATCCCCATGAGACAAGTGTTGTCCGCAATGCTTGAGTAACTCTGGATGCTTCTGTATAAAAGACTCATCTTCCCAAGTGGAATCTTCAGCCGGTAGTTTTCTCCATTTAATGAGATACTCTGAAATGGATCTATTCCTTAGTTGTCGAATTCTTGTGTCAGTGATGGCTTCAGGCTCCAATATGATTTTTCCTTCCTCGTCAAGTTCTGGCAATACAGTTTGAACTGGGATCTTGTCGCCTATAACCTTCTTTAAGCATGAAACATGGAAAACTGGGTGTACTCGTGA
>ML824874.1:49523-66807 GCA_009831015.1 Picea engelmannii
GTTCTCAATGTGCTCGGTAACTGAACCCTTTTGCTTGAGATTTATCAATTGGCTAAAGAAGGTATTTCTCCTTGTATCCTCATAGTGTGCTATCATTTCTTCCATGAAAATTGTCCAAGTGACGAGTGATTTGCGAGAAAAAAACCATCGATACCATACAAATTGATTAGGTTCTAAATATAAAAAAGAAATTTGTACCTTTTGTGTATGTGGAACATTATGGAGATCAAAGAATTTCTCCATCTGAAGTATCCATGTGATTGGGTCCTTTCCATCAAACTTCCTCATATCAATATTAGGAACGTGGTTGGTATTCAAACCAAAGTTGGAGTTTCTCCATTCTTGATTCACCTTCCTTGTGTCCTCATCATGAATTTCATGGGATGCATTTTCACTTTCAGGTGTCTTCTCTATTACAGAATTTTTCAATACTTCCATGATCTCCCCTTTTAAACCATCCATCTTAGTATCCAACATAGATTCCATTGAATCCATCTTATTTTGTAGTTCATTTATGTTCCTACGCATTTCTTCACCTTCATCAAGAGTCCAAGTAGGATTTTCTAGAGGCTTATTTGGTGTAGAAGTTCCCTTTTTTGGTGGCATGTTGGCCAAGTATCACTTTTGAACTTTGATTTTGAGGTGGTTCTGCTAGACAATATTTCTTCTATTGTATATCCAAATTTTTGGCCCTTCTAGGTATGAAACTTTATTTTATATAGTTCTCTGATATTTCTTCTCTGCAATGCCACAGGTCTGATAAAAATTGGATGTGCCAAGTGGAATTTACGATAACTTCCACACAACTTGCCGATTTTTGGCCTTTCCAGGAGATCTCACTGATATGGCATGCCCTGCACAAAGTTATTGATATAAAATTCTGAAACTCGCACCAAAAATACTAAAGACCGTCCACGATCCAATGAAACCAGTCCCACTCAATTTGGATACTCTAGGAAGAAGTTATAATTGTTTTACTTGGAAAACCTTCTTGAGACTAGTCAATAGGACTAGTCAGATACCCTATCTTGCATAGGGTGTATCTACAAATTTATGATGACCCAGAAGCTTAACCTTTTACCACAGATATATTACTAATTTCTGTACATATCTTCCATATTTCAGTGTCTGAAACGTTACATAAAATGTTTTATAGCGAAAATTTCGCAATGACTTAGTTCAGGATGATTCTAGAACCCTATCTTGTACAGGTTGTATCTCTGAAAGTATAAGGCCTCGGGAGATGAATTTTGAACCCAACGTACCTTGATCTATCTACTCAATATCGTCCAAGTTTTTCCTTCTGAAATGTTGTAGAAAACAAGTTATAGCAAAAAATCCAAGGTGTGTCAGATGTAGCAGCGAAACCCCAAGACCTTGAGCTCCGATACCATATGTTAAGAACCAAATATCAATATATCATAGAAAAACCTCAGAAAAAGTACTCAACGCCTTGAAAAAGAGATAATTTCAGATAATAAGCATCTTCAAGGGGGGCACCTCCTTTTACCCCACTTAAATGTTCAAGTACAAGATGACTCAAAATGAAAATGTCTCCTTGGTATATATAGGAGACTAGGAGGTATAATTACAACTAATGGCCTAAAGCCGACATAAATAAAATAAAATTACTATTATAATATGCCCCAATTAAGGGGTAATGAGGAAATATTAGGGCTTAACATTTATGGGTGATCCTTCGTTCGATATTACTTAGATCTCGCCCTTGTCAAGAGCTCTACACAAGAAAACTTTGATTTAACTTATAGTTATCATCAACACTAATTCATATTCATGACGTGGGTTTTGATGGGTTGGCGCATGAGTAACACTCAACATCCCTCCTATTTCGAATTAATTGACGTGTCTATCAAACTGTGACTAGTCTGCTATAGAGTGATAGAACTGAGTACATTGGTTATCTTGAGTTAAGCACCAGACTGGTAGTTCACATTGTATATTAGAGAGAGAGGGTTTTTCTTATTGTTGGAATTTCTTACTACCTTAAACCTCTCGAGCCATCATGGTCCATCATGGCTTATAGTTAGTAGGAAAACGTTTCCTTTTTTATAAATATAAATATATAATAATAATGATGATGATGATGATAAGCTATAATTTAGATTTATAATTGTAACATGATTATAATTGAATGATAATTATACTGGTAATTGGAAAGGAAATACTTCGGTACTCAGATTATATTTACTAATATAAAATAATTGTATTGGATATAAATTCTATATAAGATATATTACAATATGGATTTAGTTGCATGAAGGAAAGGTTAATTACTAATGAATTTTACTTAGTTATGAATGGAAAGTGGTATGAGGTAATCAACTACTTATTAATCTTCACACCCGCATAAGCAAGTTGCATGAATAGAATCCTAAGAGTTAAGTTACTTCACCTTTAGAAGGTATATGGTTGTTTTGTTTATGTATTTTCGCGTCTTAGTTGAATTCTTAGAATTGAAAATAGACTTTAAGATTTACAATTGGGATAAGCAATGTAACTTGCATAATATCTCATTTATTCTTTATTATTATTCTGCTAATTTGTGTGAAAAAATTAAGTAACCTATGTTCAACATGATCTAAATTATTTACTTAGTATATTATTATTTAGTATTGATTTAGGGTGGTTCGAGGTCTTTACATATGGTATCCGAGCCAGTTTCAACTCTGTGACACCGAACCCATTACGCTTTCCACCGTTTTATATTAATAGTTAAAGATGTATTGCTAATACAAATTGAAATTGTTCCATGTAGGTACCGTGGTTAGAGGACAGAGGATGAGAAGATTTCTGGGCGTGGGAGGAAGAGGTACACTTCCTCTGAGTGCATCCACACTAGAGGGATCTGATCCACAGGGAGAAGAGAAAACCATTGAGCAGGAGCAAGTTGTAGTGGGAGATGTGGTAGGTATGATGAGATCCCTTCAGAGCATGTCAGAGGCCCTGATAAATTGCCTTGATTGTGATGAGGGAAGGGGATATGTGCCCAATGAGGTTTTGCAATACCCTCCTGTAGTGAGTGGTAGTGTTCATAGAGAACTCGAGAAGGTAAAATTTACTAAGTTCATGGGTTCTATGGACAGTTTAGCCGCCGAAGCTTGGTTGGATTATATGGAAATTTTATTTGCATTGCGTGATTATACCTCCAACGTGAAGGTCCGCATGGTGGTATTTCAACTGAAGGGGAGTGTGCTTATTTTGTGGAAGACACTCTTACCACAACTGAACATGGTCGTTGAAGATGTGTCATGGGAATTGTTCAAGGAATGATTCCGAGAGAGGTACCTTTTTGATGAGTTCATTGAGCACCAACTTAATGAGTTCAATGCTTTACAACAAGGTAGTCGTATAATACCGGAGTATGAGGGCAAGTTCATGGAGTTGCTCAGATACTATTTGCATATGAACACTGAGAAATTAAAGGTTAATAAGTTTTTTTTTGGTATCAACTTCAATATTCATGCTAAGGTGAGGATCTTGATGCCTCAAACTTTGAACGATGTAGTTCAGAAATCCTTCATTGTTGAAGAAGAGTTGAACATTGGGGGTCAAGGTAGGAATCATTTTAGATAGACTGGATATACATGACAGAGAGCACCACAACAATAGACACATGTTAGGAATACTTATGAGAACTGTGATACACCCAAAGGACCTATATTTTCCATGCCACGTAGACCGACTTCCAGTCATAGGAATTTGTATAGAGAATCACCGCAGCAACAAATTTGTCCTCAGTAGCAACAACAGTCTAGATATTTTATGCAGAACATATCAGGGCCTTAGAACCCTAGACCAGTATATTCTTCCTCTACAACTAGGAGCACCGACCCTAAGAATGAATGTGGGACTTGTGGAGATCCACACTGCCAGAGATATTTTCCTATTGAGAAGGTAAGAGCTACTGTATTAACAAGACATACGACAATGGGAGATTTGGGAAAGGCCCATAGGATTCATGCAAAGGTTAATAACCTCCAGGCAGAGAATCAGTCTACAGTGCTCGAGACTTCAGGTATGATAGATGATTAGTAGTTTAGTGTTTTGATAGATCCAGGAGCTACAAAGAGTTTTATATCTAGTGTTGCGCTTAAAAGAATTAAGGTAAATGAAATCAAACAAGATGAGTTTAGATATGTGGAAATTTCATCATGTGCCAAGCAAAAAGTTAGAGGGAAAGTTAAGGATTGTAACATTAACTTGGGTGATTTCGTCACAAGTGTAAACATGTATGTCACAATATTGGGATCTTATGACATTGTGATTGGAATGGATTGGTTATAATCACACGACGCAATACTTAACAATAAGACAAAACAATTAAGTTTGATTGATGATTTGGGACAGAGTAGAGTAATCATGGCGAGAAACATGTAACATATCGCTCTTGCGTGCACATGATTTTACTTATTATTTGAGGACACTTGCATGCAAGTGATCTGGTTTAGTATTGGTTGTCTGTTTCTCTTATGGAGTCTGATGATGATGTGTTTGGATTATGATGCTATGTATTTGATATCTATATATAGATAGGTGTTATTGATAGGATCCTCCTGGGTGTGCAGGGCACTTGACAGATTGGGGATTTCGATGGAATCAATGGGCCTCCTTTGTCTCCATATCGAGATAGGGAGTGGACCGTGTATGATTTGGGTATTTCTATTTTTTCATATGTGACATATGATCGAGTATATTATGATGTTGTTATGGATCATTAACAGTGTTTTGTTGATGGATTCAGGATGACGATTTCTTGCTAATCAGACTCACATAAGGAGTAAAGGGGCCATGCACCACAACTAGATATTGAGGGAGAGGTGTGGAAACAACCCTGGCACAACCTACTAGCACTCTTGTCATGGCTCAAATTGTAGGTTAACGATTACCTAGTTCGAGAGATCCACGATGTCATGAGGGAATACTGAGACAGTCGCTCATGAAGATTCTAAGGGGCATGCAATAAGGTGGGGTCCTTATTCCTTAGAGGCCCTTAGTCTCTCACAACGTCACCTGATGGAGTATTGACTCCAAGGGTTGGACAACTACCAAAATCATTCAAAGGCGAGTGGCACCCTTGGAGCACGTAGTGTGTCTTTAAGGGCACATCACATAAATAAAACTTGAATAAAGGCGAGTGGCACCCTTGGAGCACGTAGTGCATCTTGAAGGGAACGTTGCATAAATAAAACTTGAATAAAGGTGAGTGGCACCCTTGGAGCATGTAGTGCATCTTGAAGGGAATTGTTGGCCCTTGGTTATGGAAGGTTGCAAAGATTAAGGAAAGAAGCGTGAAGTGTGAACTGCACGGAAGACAAGTTGACTGAGATTGGCTCGAAGTGACCAAAAGAGAAGAAAAGATGGAGCGAAGTAAGAGAAAGAAAGTTGTTGGACAGGGAGATCGAGGAAGATAGAACAACAAGGAAGATGGATCGTGGATGACTCAGCAAGTGGAAAAAGCCACCAATGGATGCTTTAGAGAACCTCACAAGAAAGAAGGAAAGATAGGCTAGCTAAGCCCTGAAAATGCGGGTCAAGTTGACCTAGGGTTTTAGATACCTAGGGTTTTGGTATTTAGGGTTTTGACACCTAGGTTTTGGCCTAAGGATGTCAGTGAGCTATTGTAATGTATAAATAAAGGTCTAGAAGACCTGGGATGGGGTTGTTGTTGTTGTTGATTTATTCTTCATTCATGCATGTTATGAGTGATTATTGTTACTATGAGAGAGAAGTACTATGGGAGAGAGAGCATTCTTGTATTGTAAGATCTTCAGCTAGGTGTGAAGATCAACCCTGTAGCTAGGTGCACAGGGAGGGGAGAGAGGAGAAGAGAAAGAAAGAGAGAGATCTGCAAGATAAGTGCAGATAGAACTGTATGCTTTCATCTAATATATTATAAGCACAGTTCTGTGGATGTAGCACTAGGGAGAGGGTGAACCACGTATATCTTGTTGTTGTTTTCTTATGATCTTTGATATATTGTTAATGCAATATTATGTTACATATAAGATATAGTTCATGCAGTAGGATTAAGAAAGATAAAGAATAACTAGATATGTGTGAGAGTGTTTCCCTGGACCCACTTTGCATTTCCTCTAGTTGTAAACACCTGTTTTCTGCAACCCCCTATAGCTACTTCAAGTAAGATTGCATCTGCTTTGCAGGTGTTGTCGAAAGGGCCAGTAGTTAGGGATTGTTGGTGCACTGTTAGAAATGAACCTCGGGTCTTCCCTTGTGCCAACAAATGGTTCTATTTTCAGGACCGATATCTTCTTGAGGGAATGTCAAGGTGGTTTCCATCGAAGACAAATATTCAGATGTGGATAGAAGAAAAAGAGAAGGACTTCATCGAAGATCAAAATAAGAACCCTAATATTAGTACAGAGGATTAGTTGGGAAGGTATATCTTTCCTGATATACACAAGATTTTACTTGGAGAAATTCATAAGGAGCTATATGAGTGGCTAGCCAGATTAGCAGATACCTTGTTTGAGATCAGAATCAGAGCTCTTGTGGTTTTCACATCATAGCTTATCAAGAAGGTCAAGAGAATTGATAATGTTGTGTCAAGAGAAGTAGATCACTGGTTTGATAGTACCATCAGAGGGTATATCACTAATTTTGCTATTGATAGAGTAGAATCATATAGCCAAGCAGAGAGATATTTCTTTAAGGGACCTAGAGGAAAATTTTTACAATTTTTGAAGTTGAACGTCAAGATGTTATTGCATGAGAAGAACATCCTAAAGATACAGTAGTGGGTTAGATTGAAAAAGATAATGTTCAAGAATTCAGACAAGACAACATTACTACATTAATCCTACAATAGATGGGAATTTAAGCTAGCGAAGTGACAACGCATGTTCATCAGACTCAAAAGAAGCACTGGAGAACTAGCAGAACAAAATGTATGAAGTTTCTGCACGGAGATGTGCCAGATTGACCAAGGAAGTTCGCTGGATTGGCACAACAGTAAGTAAGTTTCCCACCTTTGATGGTTTGAATCAATTAGAAACTTTCTTACTAGAATTTGAAGAAGTTGTACCAATACAACAGAGATTGTTTGCACTGGATGAGGTTTTGAAAGATACTCCAGTAACATGGTGGGGGACACATAAAAGTAACATCGCAGACTGGATGCAATTTCACACTTTGATGACAATGCACTTTTTAGATCAAGTCGAAGGATGCAACGTTCGATACACATGTCAAAGTTGTTCAAAGGACCATGTGTGAGGTTGTGAGGAGGCTTGGAGCAGTATTCCTCAAGAACAGTGGATGCATAAATTCATCAACACATTGGACATAACACCTATCAAATGGTATCTTCAAATAGAACTGCGCCTCACCACTTCAGATTGTTACGGTATGACTCAGAACTTTATAACTGCATTTTCATTTGAAATCCAATGCCCTTCAATAGATCAAGTTTTACAAGTTTTTAGATGGAAAGTCTTTGAGGAGGCACCTAGCCTCCCTGTGGAGCAAGAAGAGGATGAATGGACTGCACCTCTTTAGAAACTGCAAGGATGTTACAATATCAATGTCGATGAAGACGATGATCCTAGCAATGTGAACATCACATAAACAGGGGGACAGAGAGACGTCGAAGGACCAGGAGTCTAACTACCTTTAATTGGATAGCCGATCAAAATCAAGAAAGTTAATATTGGAACAAAGTGAGAACCTAAGCTTGCTAATGTTGGAGATTACTAGGATGATGCCACCATTGATAAGATCACAGAATTACTGCATGAATATCAGGACTTGTTCCCAACCAATTTCACTAATATGAAGGGCATAAAAGGGCCCATGGGAGAGATGAATATCCCCTTGATACCAGATGCAAGGCCAGTTAAGCAAAGATCCTACAGATTGAATCCCAAATATAAGGAAAAAGTGAAGATTGAATTAGACCGAACGATGGAAGCAGGAATCATAGAACCTATTGAAGAGTCATAATGGATTAGTGCTATGGTGGTACATGATAAGAAGACATGAGAGATCAGGATCTGTGTAGATCTCAGAAAGCTAAATGATGCTTGTTTGCATGACCCATTCCCTACACCATTTACAGACGAAGTGTTAGATAATGTAGGAGGACATGAGGTATATTCCTTTACAGATGGATTTTTATTTTATTACCAGATCAGGATCGCCAAGGAAGATCACCATAGGACCATATTTTCAATAGAATGGGGGTCCTACCAGTACATAGTGATTCCTATCGGATTTAAGAATGCACCAACCATATTTTCCAGGGTGGTGGTCGAAGCATTCAAGGAGTTTTTACATAAAATTTTGGAAGCCTATTTTGATGATTGGACTGTTTTTAGCTTATTAAAAAATCATATTGAATGTTTAATACTAATGTTGGATAAGTGTAGGCAATGTCAGATTTCCCTAAATCTGAAGAAGTGCATCTTCTTTTCACCCTTTGGAGTGTTGCTGGGCCATATTGTGTGTAAGCAGGGGTTGTTGGTATATCCGTCCAATATTGCCATTATTGTTGATCTACCCCCTCCTACTTCAGTCAGATAGTTGCGCACTGCGTTGGGACATAATGGATACTACTTGAAGTTCATTAGGGGCTATGCACAGGTTACAATGCCCATGGAGAAGATTTTGAAGAAAGATTGTCAGTTTCAATGGACAAAAGAATGTCAACAAAGCTTCGACACACTGAAACAAAAAATGGTTATTGCGCCTATTCTGGTTTTTCCAGATTTGAGCAAGGAATTCCATGCGCATGTCAATGCATATTCTATTACAACAGGAGTAGTGTTAGCACAACCAGGAGAAGGAGATATTGACCACCCATTATCCTTTTCTAGTAGGAATCTCTCAACAGCTAAGATAAATTACACCACCATTGAGAGAGAAGGTTTAGCCATGGTGTACGCACTACAGAAGTTTCGTCACTACTTGTTGGGAGGCCAATTTAATATGTTCACTAATCACTCTGCATTGAAATACCTAGTCAACATGCCAATGTTGGGGGGAAGAATATGCAGATGGCTATTGTTATTCCAGGAATATGATTTTGAGATTGTGGTCAAGCCAGGGAGAATTAACAAGGGACCTGACCACTTGTCTAGGTTGGAACATGGAGAGGAAACTACTAGTTTGGAGGATACACTACCTGATGCACAACTGCTAGCCATCATGAAGATTGATGATAATTTCACCGAGATATTCTAGTTCTTGTCAACAAGAATGACACCTAGTAAATATACAATCATCCAGAAGAAATAGTTGGTAGTGCGCACTGCAAATTTTTCACTTATAGCCAGACAATTGTACAATATGGGACCTGATGAGATCTTGAGGAGATGTGTTATGGAGGCAGAACGACCACTAATTCTGGAAAAATCACATGAAGGCATCATAGGAGGACACTACGCAGGGAAAGCAACAACGCAGAAGGTTCTTAGAGTTGGCCTCTAGTGGCCTACTTTACATAAAGATGCCAAGGAATACTATAAAGCCTACAATGTATTTCAAAGAGTTTGGAAGCCTTCTCAGAGAGATGATATGCTTTTAGCACCACAACTGACTTTGCAAGAATTTGAGAAATGGACAATTGATTTTGTGGGACCTATAAACCCACTAGGGAAGCACACAAGAGCTAGATACATCATTACCGTGACATATTATTTGACAAGATGGGAAGAAGCAAGAGAAGTTAAGGACTATAGTGTAACCACAACTACATGATTTATTTTTGAGGATATCATAACCAAGTTTGGATGCCCGAAGACCCCGATGAGTGATCAAGGTACACACTTTATTAATAAGACTATTGAGGCCTTGACTCGGGAATTTGAATTTCATCACTAGAAGAGGCACCCCTTACCACCCATAGGCGAATGGTACAGTTGAATCCTTCAACAAAATATTGGAGACAACACTGATGAAGATTTGCAGTGTGAACAAGGATGACTAGGATTTGAGAGTATCGGCAGTGCTATGGGCCTATATAACTACTTGAAAGAAGATAACAATGAATACTCCCTTTAAATTGGTGTATGGCCTAGAACCGGTTGTCCCTATGGAATATTTGGTTCCTAGTCTCAGAATTGCAACATTCACAGATATGGATGACACTGGCGTTGTTAGAGAGAGGCTTGTGTAGTTGGTAGAACTAGGAGAAGATTGACTTATTGCAGGATTCCATCAACACCTACAGAAGGAACGAGAAAAGGCCTATCATGGTAGGCACATCAAGAAGAAATATTTTAAGCAAGGAGATCTAGTATTAGTATATGAAAGCAAGTTCATGAAGAATCCAGGGAAGTTCAGGACACATTGGCTTGGGCCATATGAGGTTGCTTACATTACAGAAGGAGGATCCACGCATTTGAAAACTTTGAACGAAGACTGGAAGGAAGGTTTGGTGAATGGGAGCCGGTTGAATTTGTACTATGACAACCAATTGCCTCGCATCTCTCAGTGAAAGCATGAGAAGAAGGTTCTAGGTACCAGGTGTAGTTGAAACTGGGTACCAGTCATAGAAAATATAGTATGCACAAGGGAAGAAGGGTGGGATGGAGTAGAAAGCACAGGCTACCCCGTGCAATATGAAGTCTAAGTAAATCAGAAGGTTCAGACCTGAAATGCCTCGGAACGAGTCACATGTGAGTGTTGGGGGCCTGTTGGCCCTTGGTTATGGAAGGTTGTGAAGATTAAGGAAATAAGCATGAAGTGCGAACTACGCGAAATACAAGTTGACTGAGATTGGGTCGAAGTGACCAAAAGAGAAGAAAAGATGGAGTGAAGTAAGAGAAAGCAATCCATTGGATGGGGAGATCGAGGAAGACAGATCAAGAAGGAATATGGATCGTGGATGACTCAACAAGAGGAAAAATCCACCAGTGGATTCTTTGGAGCACCTTGCAAGAAAGAAGGAAAGATAGGTTGGCGAAGCCCTGAAAACATGGGTCAAGTTGACCTAGGGTTTTAGACACCTAGGGTTTTGGTATTTAGGATTTTTATGCTGAGGTTTTAGCCTAAGAATGTCAGTGAGCTATTGTAATGTATAAATAAAGGTCTAGAGGACCTGGGATGGGGTTTTTGTTGTTGTTGATTGATTCGTCGTTCATGTATGTTATGAGTGATTATTGTTGTTGTGAGAGAGATGTGTTGCAGGAGAGAGAGAATTCTTGTATTGTAATATCTTCAACTGGGTGTGAAGATCAACCCTGTAGCTGGGTGCGCAAGGAGGGGAGAGAGGAGAAGAGAAAGAAAGAGAGATATATGCAAGCTAAGTGGAGATAGAACTGTATTCTTTCATCTAATATATTATAAGTGTAGTTTTGTGGATGTAGCCCTAGGGAGAGGGTGAACCACGTATATCTTATTGTTTTGTGTGATTGATGTTGTGTTATTTTGATATCTGATATACTGCTAATCCAATATTGTGTTAGATCTAAGATATAGTTCATGCAATAGGATTAATAAAGATAAATAATAGCTAAATCTGTGTGAGAGTTTTGCCCTGGACCCACTTTGCATTTCCTCTGGTTGTAGACACCTATGTCCTGCAACCCCCTATAGCTACTTCGGGTGAGACTGCATCTGCTTTGTAGGTGTTGTCGAAAGGGCCAGTAGTTAGGGCTTGTTGGTGTGTTGTTAGAACTAAACCCCAGGTCTGCCCCTGTGCCAATAGGCATGTCGCATAAATAAAACTTGAATAAAGGCGAGTGGCACCCTTGGAGCACATAGTGCGTCTTGAAAGGCATGTTGCATAATTAAAACTTGAATAAAGGCGAGTGGTACCCTTGGAGCACAGAGTGTGTCTTGAAGGGCACATCACGATCTTTAATAAAGGTGAGTCAATTAACCTAGGTGCCTAGAAAAAAAATTTGTTTTGACATGGTCGAACTTAAAATAATTATTAAATGAGTAATTTTTATTAATTATAAAATCTCCTTAAAAATTATAAGCCTAGTTTAAAAATTTGAACCTAAGTCTAAAGTGGGTAAGAAGACAAAATTTAAACTATAAATTTAATAAATGATGGGGGATGAAGAAAAATCAAGTTAGGAATTGAAAGAGTAAAAATTTGTATCTAAAGATTTAATTATATAAATGTGTGCAAAATAATACCAAATTGGAACTAAGATAAGAAAGGAAATAAATATAAAAATGAATGTGGAAGCATATAAAGGAATCTAGTCTAGTCTAACTAAAGAACTTTCATAAATTAAACACAACTAAGTTTTAGAAAAGCATCAACCATTAAAAAGGAAATAGAGGAAATAAATGGACAACTAGGAGAAATTTTAGGAGCGCTTTTATGATGGGTGAGGGAAATTGACATTTAATTAAATTAAATAGTGAATTTTTGGTGCAACTAAGGGATCGGGTGACAAGTGTAAGGGGGAGAGTAATTTCTAATTAATTGTTTCAAAATAAATTTAATGTGCAATTGGCAAGTGGACACTAAGAAAAATTCTATAAAATAAATGGCTACGAAGAGGAATGGATCGTGACCGGTATGCGTAAAGTTATGTTGCCAGAATTTATTTGACAGATTTTTCTTTTGAGAGTTGAGATACCCAACTCGAAAAAGAGAGAGTGGTAGCTCGACCCTGAGAGGCAAACTGGGAGCTAGAGTTTTTTGGTTGTGTTTGTGCATGGCCCCTTTGTGGCTTGGGGGGAATAAGGGGGGAGAAGAGTACCCCTAGCATTGTTTGGAAGGTACCAGTGAGGTCTTCACAGTTAGAAAGAGGGGAGCGGGATGGAACGCAAACGTGGGAGATCATCATCGACTTCTCGCCTTCGGTTATGGTATTTGTATTTAAATTTGTAATCGTATTGGATTAATTTGTATAATATAGTTCTTATTTTTACCTTGCGTAACTTTGTGAGATCTTAAGATCAAGTGATAAGCTCCTAGATGCTTTTATAAATGCTAGAGATGGATTTCTAATAATTTCACCGTCGTTTTTAATGTAAATCTGAGCTTGAATGTATACATACAGAATGTTTGATCACCTCTTGGTTAATTTCAATATGAGCTGGAATGTCTACATACAAAATGTTTGATCACTTCCCTTTAATTTGAACCTAAGTTTGTACTATCCAATCCATAACACATTTTTTCCAAATCGAAATGTTTTCTCTAATGAGGTCGTTACTAGCCAAAATTGATTCGGAACTGATAAAAAATTCTTATGATCCTTAGCCACGTTTTTTCTTACTCTCCAGCGAAGTTTTACTCTGCCAATACACACTCCACCTCTGTGTTTTTTTTTGAATCACACCCAAGCAATTTACCCACGTTTTTGGTCACTCTCCAGCGAAGTTTTACTCTAGCAATGCAATTTCCACCTCTGTGTTTTTTTTAAGGACGCCCAAGAAATTTACCCTCCTTACCTTTGTGTTTTTGGTGTAAAACCGTGCTCAAATTGTGGGGGAAACTATCAAGAGTTTTTACCCTCCTTACCTAACATGCTCAGATTGTGGGGGAAACTAACAAGATTTTTTACCCTCCTTACCTCTACATTTTTGGTGTAAAAACATGCTCAGGATGTGGGGGAAACTAGCAAGAGATTTTACCCTCCTTACCTATATGTTTTTGGTGTAAAAACGTGCTCATACTGTGGGGGAAACTAGAAATATATTTTACCCTCCTTACCTTTACGTTTTTGGTGTAAAAATGTGCTCAGACTATGGGGGAACTAGCAAGAGTTTTTACCCTCCTTACCTCTGCATTTTTGGTGTAAAAACATGCTTAGAATCTGGGGGAAACCAGCATGCAGTTATACCATGTTTATCTATGCATTTTTATGTGTAAAACATGCTATCTTGTGGGGGAAACCAGCATACATTTTTACCATCTTCATGTCTGCATTTTTTTTTTGTAAAACATGCTAGCTTGTGGGGGAAACTAGCATGCATTTTTACCATTTTCATCTCTGCATTTTTTTGTGTAAAATGTGCTAGCTTGTGGGGGAACCAACATGAGTTTTTACTTTCTTTATCTCTGTGTGTTACTCACTATTTTTTCCCAAAAATTTCCTCATTATCTCTATGTTGTTGGGGGAATTTACCAACTCTATGTTTTCCTTCATGTCTCTGAGTTATTAAGTCCCTGCCTTTTTCTTATTCCTACACTTGTTTTTGGCATTAGAAGATGCATTGCACATTGGAGTGTCCTTTAGTTTCATTTTATTTTAGTTAGTAATATTCAAAGGCATATATCTTCTTTCAATGCGATCACATAGTTTTATATGTATCATTTTCCTTATGATGTCTAGAAGTCTTCAAGTTTAATATTCATTGTTAAGTGTCATTTTATATCTCATTATTAATTTTAATGAGCACTTTAGATATCTATGCCCTGTCAATAAAAGGCTCTACTGAATGCTTGATTTATTTTGGGGTCAGTCTATAAATGAGTGAAAGAATTCTATTCACGCATGCATTATAGGTGATGTATCGAATTTACTTGATTATGAATTAAATTTTTGAAGGACTATTGTAGATTAATAGCACCTAAGTTGGGGACTTTACAATGTAAATTGTAAGCCTCATTGAAAAACATGACTACTTTGCGCATGAATTGAAATTGATACTTATTTGCGCCATGTATTAAAAGAGATGTACTGAATGTTTGTAGGTGATTTTATTACTTTAGTGCCTTGATTAATGTTGATGTGTGATCAATTTAACAATTAGATTGTTTGTGCGCCTTGAAAATGTAGAGGGGTGATTAATTAAGTAAATAAATCATCTGCACACCACGATATAAATGTTGATGAATTTTGTGTTATGAACACGTTGATGTATAACGATTTGTGTATAATTTACTATTGATTCCCTTAAATTGATGTATGATTGGTTGAGTAAATATCTTGGTTGCACCATGAGATAAATCGATAGTTTTCTCTGGTGAAATGAATAACTAATAATTGATGAATGATTGAGTTATAAATTTACCTTGCGTTGTGGATTATGTTGTGATTAAATTATTGGATTTCTTGCACATTGGATTAATGATGAATGCAAAATGATTTAGCTTGATTACCCACACGCCTTGCAACAATGGTGATGCATGATTAGTTTAGTAACAAAATGTACTTGTGTGCCTTAATTTAAGTGGGAGAGTGATTGCTTCGTCATTATTCTTTTGCACCTTGAATTTAAATGTTAACTAATCTAGCGTCATGAATTAATGAGATATATGACTGATTTAGTGACTAGATTTCTCTTGTGCCTTACTTAAGTTGACATGTGATTGTTCTAGAATTGTTTACTCTCGCACACAAAGAATATTTAATTTTTGATGTATGATTGATAACGATATTGATTACCCTTGCACCATGATTAATTGATGAATATGATTGATGGATGGATCTAGTTGATGATTGGACTTGTTTGTTAGTGGGATGTAATCACCTTCTTGTTCCTCAG
The DNA here is from genome assembly GCA_009831015.1 of Picea engelmannii. NCBI lineage: Eukaryota > Viridiplantae > Streptophyta > Pinopsida > Pinales > Pinaceae > Picea > Picea engelmannii. The sequence continues at coordinate 64,962 of ML824874.1, forward strand.
AACAGTGGTCAGGCCTGATACCTTAAATAGTTAAAATCAATTGGAGCCTGGGCTTGAGCGTTGCTTATGTGTCCTGGAGGTCCTATCCTTGTAGGGTAGGTCAGGAGGGTAGTCATTTTATATTCATTATTTGATTGTACGTGTTGTAAATCATTTCAAGATGATTATGATGTGTTGATCTGCTAGGATACTTATGTTTATGTGTCACTATCCTTTGTTGACGCATTGAATGCCTCGTTATTGATTTCCATGATGAGTAGTTGGTATTGTTTTTACTTATGATGTTGTTGATTAGGCATTGTTGTGATTATGTGTTGATGTTAATTTCTTAATGCAATTTTTTTGTTTTACCTTTTGTGTTTCAATTTTTTTTTGTTAGAATCGCACAACCCGATACTTAACTGTAATATGAAACAATTAAATTTGATTGATGATTTGGGACAGAGTAGAGTAATCATGGGAAGAAACCAAGGAGTGTCATTGATATTTATTTCTTCCCTACAATTACAGAAAAGTATGTGCAAAGGATGTAACTTGTATGCTATTTTAGCGCTTAATGAAAAAGGTGATGCAAAATGGTTGGAACACTTCCATGTAGTATCATAATTCGATGATGTATTCCTTGAGTAACTAATAGGTTTACCACCAGAGATAGAATTGGAATTTACCATAGATTTAAAACCTCGAACTGAACCAATTGCTAGAATACCTTATCAGATGTCGACATCAGAATTGCAAGAGTTAAAGATGAAATTGAAGGATTTCTTGGATTATTGATCCAGGTGTCTATCGGGGGCCACCCACCTTTTCCAAATGGCTCAAAACAGTTTTCTGGCCATTTTGGAAATTTACTATTTTTAGCAGGTTTTCACTTCCGGGGCCATTTTGAGGGCCTAAACGAAGTTTTTTCGAGATATAGGTTATCAATGATAGATGAAGGAATTATTGAGCCCTAAAAATGAATCTCCTCGACGATACCTTTCCAACGAGCTATCACACGCCTAAAACGGAGATTGTATGCAAAAGTTACGACCCTGGGAAGTTGATGCACCGACTTACCCAAACGGGGCCCACATGAATTTTGGCGCTTCATCTCCTAGGGTTAGGTTTTTGGACGTCTAGGACTTTTGGCATTCCTGATTATGGTAAAAAGGCCTCCAGAGCCTCATTGTAACCATCTTCTTGCGAATGCGAGTAGCCGTCACATCTCTTCTCAGAGATAAGTTGCCACCATTCTAGCGAGTCTTTCACTCTGTATTTTTATAGTCTCTGTACATTTCTCTGATTAATAGAAATCGTGTATTACTGTATATCTATGTTTATGGTTGCATCTCTAATACATTTCTGTTATATTATTGAATATCTGCAATATCTTTGTGCATTTCTTTATTATATCTCCGCTCTCATTTCGTGCCGAAAATAATCTGGATCAGTGGTATCAGAGCATGCTGCTCTTGTTCGTTTTTTCAGTGTATGTCCCCGACGAGGTCCGAGTATAGCAAGTTGGGTCCCGAGATTATCTCTCTCGAGGAAAATCGCTCTCGCACACCCAAGAAACCCCCAATGGCGGAAGAAAAGAAAAACGATGGAGCAGACGATCCTATCAGTCTGTTGCTTGAGCAAGCTCTCACGCGACATAGGGACGAAATGATGGAGAATTTTTCCCACATCCTTCAATGCCTGCCGATAGCATCAGGCACATATTCATCAAGTGACCACTTTGGAGGCACCTCGCCTTTCAAGGTACAGGTTAATTTTGATATTCCCGTATTTGAAGGTCAAATAGATGCAGATGCCCTAGATAAATGGTTAAATTTGCTAGAAGGTTATTTCTCTGTTCATAATT
>ML824874.1:66907-84852 GCA_009831015.1 Picea engelmannii
CGCAACTTCTGCAGATCTGACGGCTATTGGCCTTTCGGGAAATTTGGATGGGATCCGACAGTCACCATCTTCCTTCTTCTCTGTAAACTTCTGCTGCGCGCGTTTTCTTCAATGCGCATGTTTTCTTCAATGTTGTTCCTCCTATGCTTTTACATCCAAATCCCCAAATTATGCATATCCTGCCATTTCTGTTGTTGCCATCAAAGACAACAATCATCAACACGCATTCGTTGCTTGTTCAATATTTGCCAACATTCTCCACAATCTGTTCAAAGGGTGAACAGAAGGATACTGCAGCGACCACAGCTTCGGCCAAAACACCTTCTATCCAACAGAAGCAGATCGACAAGGTTGCAGCAAAGCACGAAGATTCCTTCTGCACACAGTCATCTAAAATAGCCAGACTGGTTAAAAAGTTCCAAACCTTCCAGCCACAGGTTCGTGACAGATTTCCACAAACTAAGCAACGTGACTTCTCTAGCAAGACAAGCAGCTCACCAAGATGCAGATTCATCAAATGCTTTTCCCTCTCCCCTGGGAACTCAACGCAATGGAGACCATTGCTTCCTAAGGAGGGAGGATTGATCTAGGTGGATATCGGGGGCCACCCACCTTTTCCAAATGGCTCAAAATAGTGTTCTGGCCATTTTGGCAATTTACTATTTTTAGCAGGTTTTCACTTTTGGGGCCATTTTGAGGGCTTAAATGAAGTTTTTTCGAGATCAAGGTTCTCAATGATAGCCAAAGTAATATTGAGCGCCAAAAATGAATCTCCTCGACGATACCTTTCCAACGATCTATCACACACCTAAAACAGAGATCGTATGCAAAAGTTACGACCCCGAGAAGTTGATGCACCGACTTACCCAAACGGGGTCCACGTGACTTTTGGCGCTTCATCTCCTAGGGTTAGGTTTTTGGATGTCTAGGACTTTTGGCATTCCCGATTATGGTAAAAAGGTCTCTAGAGCCTCATTGTAACCATCTTCTTGCGAATGCGAGTAGTCGTCACATCTCTTCTCGGAGATAAGCTGCCACCATTCTAGCGAGTCTTTCACTCTGTATTTTTATAGTCTCTATACATTTCTCTGATTAATATAAATCGTGTATTAATGTATATCTATGTTTATGGTTGCATCTTTGATACATTTCTGTTATATTATTGAATATCTGCAATATCTTTGTGCATTTCTTTATTATATCTCCGCTCTCATTTCGTGCCGAAAATAATCTGAATCAATTTGGGACTTATACATCCAAGAGTATCACCATGGGGTGTTCCAGTAATTTTTCTAAGGAAGAAGGATAGATCATGGAGGCTTTGCATTGACTATCATCAGTTAAAAAAATCCACGATCAAGAATGAGTATTTGTTACTGAGAATTGATGATTTATTTGATCAGATGAAGGGAGCGACAATATTTTAAAAGATTAATTTGAGATTGGGATATCATCAGTTGTGAATTAAAGAGTAAGATATTCCTAAGACAATATTAAGAGATTATGAATTTATTGTATTACCTTTTGGATTGACAAATTTCCCAAGTGTATTCACGAGTTTAATGAATGGGGTATTCCACAAGTATTTGGATAAGTTCGTACATGTATTTATTAACGATATATTGATTTAATATCTTATGAGAGAGGAGCATGATGCACACCTGATATTGGTGCCACAGTGTTTAAGAGAAAACAAGTTGTACGGAAATCTATCAAAATGTTCATTTTATCAGGAAAAGATTCATTATTTGGGACACAATATCTCTAGAGAAGGTATCACTGTAGATCCAACGAAGGTTGAGGCTATTATGGAATGGCCAACACTGACGAATGTACATGAAGTGTGCAATTTTATGGGATTAGAAGGTTACTATCGACGCTTTGTTGAAGCATTTTCAAAGATAGCAAATCCAATTATAGAATTGCAGAAGAAGAACAATAAATTTGTATTGTCTAAGAAATGCGCAGATGAATTTTATAATCTTAAGGAATTATTAACAACAACATCGATATTGAAGGTTCTAGATATGGACAAAGAATTCTTGGTATGAACAGATTCATCCAAGGAAGGATCGGGCAGAGTATTAATGCAAGACGGTCGAGTCATTACATATATTTCAAGGAAACTAAGAAAGCATGAAGAGAATTACACTACACACAAATTGGAATTGTTAGCGATTGTTTATGCCTTGTAAGTTTGGACACATTATCTTATTGGAAAAAAATTCGAGTTAAAAAATGATCATTGTGGATTACAACACATTTTTACTGAGAGTGACTTGAACACGTGACAAAGGCGTTGGTTGGAACTTTTAAGTGAATATGATTTTGAGATCATGTATATCAAGGGAACACTTAACAGAGTAGAAGATGTGTTGAGTTAGAGACCTCAAGTTTTCTTAGTAATATCACTACAGACGAATCTTCGAGAAAATATTTTTGCGTTACAGATTGATGACGACTGGCACAAGGAAGTAAAAGACAATATCAAAAGAGATACGATGATGATACCTAACTATGAGGGTTATTCTTTGGACAACGACAAAATTTTAAGATATAATAATAGAATTTATGTACCACCAAATGACGAGTTAAGAAAATTGATTTTGAACGAAGCTCATCAAGCAGTGTATATGGCTCATCCTGGAGTCATGAAGATGAAGGAAGACCTTAAACCTTTATTCTTTTGGAAGTGAATGAAGACATACATAGTTAACTATGTGGCGAGATGTCTTGAATGTCAGCAAGTGAAGACTAAAATTAAAATGGGAAGTCATTTCGATGGATTTTATTGTTGGATTACCACTAATAGAAAGGAGACATTATTTTGTTTTTGTAGTTGTCGACACTTTGACGAAGAGTGTGCATTTTATTCCAGTTTGTACGACATATCAAGCATCGGACATAGCTATATTTTTTTTAATGAAATTGTAAGATTGCATGGTGTACCAAGGAAGATAATATTTGATAGAGGAACGATATTCACTGGATGATTTTGGATTAGTTTCCAAGAGGATTTGGAAATGCAATTGAATTTTAGTACAACATATCACCCTAAAACACATGGAAAAACAGAAAGAACAAATCAAAATTTAGAGGATATGCTTGAAATGTATGTGATGGATCAACATAAACATTGGGAGGAATTTTTTCCTTTGGTATAATTTGTGTACAACAACATTTATCAGAGTATGCTAAATATGGTACCTTTTGAGTTTCTATACGGACGACTGTGTAGAACACCTTTGAGTTGGGATCAACTAGAGGATAGGGTCCTAGTGGAACCATAAGTAATTTAATAAATGGAAGATCATATGCAAACCATAAGGAAAAGGATTAAATAAGTTCAATATCGACAAAAGAGTTATGCATATGCGCATTGTATAGACCGCAGTTATGAGGTAGGTGATAAAGTATTTTTACATGTGAATCCACATAAGAGTTGGATTAATTTTGGAAAGGGTTCTAAACTCTATCCAAAGTTTGTGGGACCTTTTGAAGTTGTGGAAAATAAAATACTCATGGCTTACTGACTAGCCTTACCTAATTATTTGAGGTGTATGCATGATGTGTTTCATGTTTCAGTTTTACGTCATTATATTTCATATTTGTCACATGTTATTGACATGAGTTCTTTGTAGGTATCAGAAGAGGGGGATCTCATAGCGAATTTGATCCACATACTGGACCATCTCACTTGACAACTATGACGTTGAATAGTCGATCAGGTCAAGGTCCAATGAGATAGTTATATCCCACACTGTGCTACTTGGGAGGATGCATATGAAATGCGTAAGCAGTTTCCTTATTTATTTTGATAGTTTGATATATAGATTAACATCAGATACATTTATTGATTTCATTGATAGATTGTACAAACTTCAAGATGAAGTTTAAAACAAGAGAGGGTGTATGTAACTCCCAGTTCCACTGAACACTTTTTATACACTGACTTATTCTCATACCTTATCAAATTTTGGTCACAGTATTTAAGAATTGTTGTTATTATTGGTTAATGGTACCTAGTTTTTATAATGATTATGAATTGAATTATTATTATTGTTTTACTGAAAATATTTTATGTATTGGATACATACTTTTACTATTGATGAAATGAAAATGATTCTAGAATATTCTTAGGATTAGATCGATATTATGTTATATAAAAGTTGCACGAAGAAGTTATAATTGAGTTCATGATCTTCATGTAGCCTAAAATTGATGTTCTTACTTGTGGGTAGAATCTTGTGCCAAAATCATATTGCCAAGATACATTATCATATTTCATTCCATCATTTTCATTTCAGGGTGTGTGGAATGGCTAGCTTATTTTTGTTGACCAATTTATTTTTTCGATATATACTTCTACAATACTTTATCGTGTATAAAATGTTCTAAGTATTATCTTCTGTCATTTTCTTTTTCTTGTGATCACCGGTGTATTTCAGTCTATCTTAGTGAAGTTGTAGATTAAATTTATCACCACCATAATCATAAAGATAGCATGGCGAAAATGTTGGGTAGAGAAAATGCTCAGGATAAGAGATACAACTTGAGTATCTTCTCTACGAGTTTTGGCTATGAGTTTCAAGTACTTAGTTAGAATATTTTCTGGTATGAGATCACATTTAGCTGAACAAATTTTCCATAGAATAAATTCAAAATTATCTCACAGAAATTCATCCCTAATGATCTTCTAGTATTAACATAATCATGGCAAGACATGTGGTTTAAAGCAAAATAGTGGTCTACATTCGGTCCATATCTGATACAATGAAAGTATTTATTGTATCACCCCTAGATATCTCACTAAATCCCAGGTTTAACACCTTTAAATCATCAAATACTTGACCATTAACTGACCATTCTTTAGTCTCAAGCAAGTGAAAACTTTGGTTATCGAATACCCAACCGTATATGAATCTTGTTGATATGCCTATCGCGTAGTAAAGTAGACTTCAACCTTCCTGGAAGATTATGCTCATTCTTATACCTCTCTTAACTTATTAAAGGTGGTTTAGTATTTGATCACTCATTTTCAGATAACCTGGTATATTGGACGATGACCAGATTACCTGTGGTTATTTCGACTAGCTTTGTTCTGACACTACTGTGCACTTAAGTCCTAGTTTTCTCCCTTCACGGATTAATTGCTTCGACAATGAAAGCCCTTCCTATAGCCTTGAAACCCCACAAAAGACAGAGTAGTGTTGTCTCCAAATATTATATCATTCCAATGGTGAAATTTCAGTGGTACACATTGGAAATTGTTTTATCTATTGAATCAAGTAGTACTATTTTTGTAATCGACTGACCAGTTGATTAATAGCTTGTATATGTTGGAGCATAACCCTAACTTACATTAGTTTATACCTATATTAGACTACTAGATCTTGGTTAATACATTCATTTACACTTTATTTCACCTAATTTGGCCACATAGAGAAGAAGGGTGCCTCATCCCTAGATTTTAGGGAAAACTGCTAATTTTAGATCAAGACTCAACTCCCGGTTCTTGATTTTCTCGATTTATTCTTGAGTTTCTTGATTTATTCATGATTTATTCCAACTCCCCCATGAAAAAACTCATCTATTATTGGGGAATGCGCACCTCCTCTTTGAGTGAGAGATTTATTCCTTAATTAATGATTTTTGTCGTTACTATTATTAGTAACTACTATTCCGGGTCAGTTAAGTGAGTTAGAACTGCTTCTCTTGTCAGTTAAGTGAGCTTAAGTGAGATAATGCGCATCACTTGACTCTTGTGGACATTAATGAGTGTGTGACATGTATCTTTAGTGGTCTAGGCCGAACTATGTGGTCTCCCTTAGCTTATGACACCTTTTTTTGCTATTTCTAGCTTTTTTTTACTAGAATTTCTATGTTGGAAATTCTATATATTCACCTCCTCTCTTCTTTTTGATGATGGTTGCTCATGTATATTCATTTTTTGTTAATATAATTATTTGATTTATGGATAAAAAACTTTGTCTCATCTCTTGAATATCAACAAATTGTTTGTGTTCACTTTAACTAGAATTCTAGATATATCGGGGTTTCTGCAGGAATTCTACATGGTATCAGAGCTAGATTGAATCTAGTGGATTATACATGGTTTTATTTGCAGGTATAGATCATTAGGAGGTGCAGAAAGAAGCAATGTATCATCTCTCTCAGCCCACAAAACTCATTCTAAATCCTTTCAATTACTTTAAATGGAAGACAAAGATCTCTCTGCTCCTCCGAAGCAAAGGGCTTTACAGGGTAACAATGGGAACGGAGAAAGAACAGAATGCTGCAGTGGAGAAGATAAAGTATTTCAATAAATTAGATGAAGCAATTGGGCTGATATGCCTATCAATTTCCAAATATCTCCTCTTTCATGACAGTAGAGCCACTACTCCCGATGTGGTCTGGACCACATTGGAAGGACTATTCGGCAAGCAGGATGCAATGAGAGTGCATCAATTGGAGAATGAACTCATATCCCTAAGTCCAATTCATTTTATAAACCTGCAAGAATTCTTCACCAATTTAAAATCCCTCCTCGTTGAACTTAATGCATGTGGAGTCACGAAAGAGGAAGAACAACTCATCCTTTCAATTCTCTCGAAATTAGGCCCTGAATATTCCGTATTTGTGTCATCTTTTCAAGCATCTAAATTGACTCAGAAAAAATGGAAAATGCCTCCATTGAATGATTTCATTGCAGAATTGACTCAAGATCAAGCTAAGTTAGTCCAAATGGGTGCCATCAAGCATTCCAAGAACCAAGCACTTGCGGCTACTAATGCTCCAAAGAGCAGTGGAAAAGATAAGAAAAAAGGAATGGGTAAATTTCCTGAATCGAAGAAGGAGAGATCCGCGCAATCTTCAGATAACTCTTCTAAGCCTAAGGGTAAGAATAATAAGGAAAGAACACTGTGCAGCTATTGTTCCAAAGGTTTTCATCCTGAATAAAATTGCATGAGGAAGACTATCGATGAGATGGCTAAGCAATTGCAGCAACACAATCTCACGGTGCCCGAAAATGCAAAGAAGAAAGATGATAACAGAAAAGGAGGGAGAGCATGAGATGGTCATGCTTTAATGGCTATCATATCCACTCCATCATCTTGGATCCTTGATTCAAGTTCATTGAACCATATGGCTGCATCAAAAGATGAATTTTCCTCCATCGAAGAAAGCACCGGATCCCCAATTTACCTGGGAGATGCCACACCCGCAAAGGTGCTTCATGTTCCCTCACTATCCACAAATATTCTCTTGATATATCATATCACTCATTCTAGCTCTGGAAGGAAGGTGGAGTTCACTTTGGACTCTGCAGTGATTACCGACATTTCCACAGGCTCACAGCTTGCACATGGAATTGCAGATCATGGTTCTCATTTGTATTTATTCTCCCTCTTTGTTCCTAAATATATTAGCACTATATTTCTGTCACAATCTAATGATATCAGAAGGTTATGGCATGAAATATTTGGCCATCTAAACGATAATTACTTGCATCAACTCATCAAGGAAAACATGGTAGAAGGATTGCCAACTATTAAATTCACAAGCAGTGTATGTCAAGGATGCATTCTTGGCAAGCATCTAGAGAAAAAGTTTGACAAAGGGAAGGCACAGAGAGCTTCTTCACCTCTTGGGCTGATTCACAATGACATCATGGGCCCATTCCTGCAGCCTTCAATCAGTAAGGATCGATATGTACTCACTTTCATAGATGATTTCTCTCGCTTTACTTGGGTATTTTTTTTTAAATTAAAATTGGAAGTATTTGAATGCCTTATAGAATTTAAAGCACTTGTTGAGAATGAGTTTGGGTGTAAGATTAAGATACTCCTTACTGGTAATGGGGGGGATTATGTCAACAAAGATGTGCAACAACTTTGTATTGATGTAGGTATACAACTACAACACACGGTGCCATATACACCACAACAGAACAGTGTTGCAGAGAGGAAAAATCGGTCCTTAAAAGAGATGGCCAATTGTATTCTACAGTCAAAATCATTAGCTCCCAAGCTATGGGCTGAAGCTATTAATTGTGCAGCATACATTTAGAACTAAGTTCCTCACAAATCACTCAAAGGCACCACTCCTTTTGAATGTTGGACCGGTAAGAAACCGAAAGTGTCACACTTTCATATTTTTGGTTCACGAGCATGGGCTCACATTCCGACAGATAAGAGGAAGGATTTGGAGCCTCAAAGTGTTGAATGCATATTTTTTGGATATCCTGAAGGTGTCAAAGGATATATATTGTTGGACTCTCACACTGAAAAGTTCATTCTAGCTTGAAGTGTGAAGTTTGAAGAAGAATCACTGCATGATTTTTCATAAGACCCTGTCGAGGAACCGCTTGTTGTCACTGATGAGGAGGAGTCAGAAACTTCTTTGAGCAATTTAGAGTAGCCATTAGAGCATATTTTTGGGTCTGATACAGAGGATGAGGAGCAGGTCATGGCTGCTCCAACTCAGTTGCCAACTTGGGCAGAGAAAACCCTGCAAGATGCAGGTGAACTAGTCGGTGATCCCATAGATACAAGAAGGACTAGATCACAGTTTTTTGGGGCTACTCAAGACCTGGATGCCAAAAAACCTTTTCTTCCCATACATTGCTATATGTCACTTGGTTCAGATCCAAAGTCACACTTTGAGGCTGCTGGAAACCCACTTTGGGAGGCTGCCATGGATGAAGAGTACTCTTCTCTTATGGACAACAACACATGGGACTTGGTTCCACTTCCAAAAGGAAGAAAGCTTGTTCGATGCTGATGGATATATCGAACAAATATTGCTGCATATGGTGATATCAACAAGTAAAAATATTGACTTGTTGCAAAAGGATACTCACAGGTTCATGGCATAGACTACACAAAGACATTTTCACATGTTGCAAAAATGGACTCCATTCAACTAGTTTTGGCCATTGTCACTTCTCGCAGATGGGAAGTTCATCACATGCATTACATTCATGAGATTATCCATGACAAATTCATTTCACTGCAGTACTTCCCCACAGAGAAGCAGGTTGCAGACATCTTCACCAAGTCCTTCACTGAAAATAAATTTTCAGAACTGGGAGCTATGCTTGGAGTGGTGGAGACAACTGAGTAGGTCACTTTTGGCCACTCATCATTTTGTTTCCTCTTTTGGGGGCAGGGGGGGGGGGTTCCCACGAGGTTCTCCCTCTTTCCTCTTTTCACGAGGAGTTCTTTTATGTAATGAGTACCTAAAATGGCCAAGTTGTCGGGACTCAAATTTTTTGTCATTACAGTTAGGCTTAAGGGGGGGTGTTGGAGCATAACCCTAACTTACATTAGTTTATACCTAGATTAGACTCCTAGATCTTGGTTAATACATTCATTTACACTTTATTTCACCTAATTTGGCCACATAGAGAAGAAGGGCACCTCATCCCTAGATTTTAGGGAAAACTGCTAATTTTAGATCAAGACTCAACTCCCGGTTCTTGATTTTCTCGATTTATTCTCGATTTTCTTGATTTATTCATGATTTATTCCAACTCCCCCATGAAAAAACTCATCTATTATTGGGGAATGCACACCTCCTCTTTGAGTGAGAGATTTATTCCTTAATTAATGATTTTTGTCGTTACTATTATTAGTAACTACTATTTCGGGTCAATTAAGTGAGTTGGAACTGCTTCTCTTGTCAGTTAAGTGAACTTAAGTGAGATAATGCGCATCACTTGAATATTTTGGACATTAATGAGTGTGTGACATGTATCTTTAGTGGTCTAGGTTGAACTATGTGGTCTCCCTTAGCTTATGACACCTATTTTAGCTATTTCTAGCTTTTTTTTACTATAATTTCTATGTTGGAAATTCTATATATTCACCTCCTCTCTTATTTTGGAGGATGTTTTCTCATGTATATTCATTTTTTATTAATATAATTCTCTGATTTATGGAGCAAAAACTTTCTCTCATCTCTTGAATATCAACAAATTTTTTGTGTTCAATTTAACTAGAATTCTAGATCTATCAGGGTTTTTGCAGGAATTCTACAGTATATTGTAATCTATTGACGTTTTATTTAGTAGCACTGTACTTGTAATCATTTGACCTTTTATTTGGTAGCACTTATTATGTAATCGATGACCTGTATATTTAGAAGCATCCTTCAACAAATCCCAAGCATGGTCCTTGTTCTTCGTCATATCTCTAGAATTATCTTTTAGATTTAAATTAATAATTTGTACTTACTGCAATTCAATCATTCTTGAGATTGATGTGTATCTACGTTGACTTGGTCGTAACTGAATCAACAAATTTTTATGATTCTCAATCGCCAAAATATTGTAATTATAACTATCCTAAGTCTTATGTCTGTCATGTATCGAAAGGAAGTAAAACATCATGTTCTCAATAGAATAAGAATCTATCTATAATAAGAAAAGAATAATGGAATTAACCCAACCTTCGATGACTCATTTTCCACTGTAATTATACTTTGACCCAAGGATAACTTATGTTTAACCAAATATTCCAAGAAAGGAGGTGTGAAGGATAGAAAAAATTACGTAATTATGAGATTTTTGGGTGATCCTTCCTTCGATATTACTTAGATCTTTCCCTCGTCAAGAGCTCTACACAAGAAAACTCTAATTTAACTTATATTTATCATCGACACTAATTCATATTGGTGACGTGGGTTTTGATGGGTTGGCACATGAGTAACACTCGATATCCCTCCTATTTCGAATTAATTGACTTATTTATCAAACTGTGACTATTCTACTCTCGAGTGGCATAACTGCGTACGTTGTTTATCTTTGTAAATGTTTTGAACCTACACATAATAGATCTAGCTAGAAAATACCACACACATTTGCAGAGAGAAATTGAGAAAGAAGAAGCAAGAGAGAAAGAAAGGAAGAATTCTCATTAACCGTATTCCACACATAAAGAGTGAATAATTTACAATAGATATAGGATACATGAGTAAATAATGAACCATAGTGGTGGTCTAGATTGATCTGGTCACACACCAGCAGTTACAAGAGTAAACTTCCACCTAGTCTAGTCTCTCAGGCATTTACAGGAGTGAACTGCCACCTAGCTGAGTTAACTAGTCAACTAGTCTTCAGTTAACTATCTAAACAAAGAGTAGTGAGTTGGTGATGATCCCAATGTTTCATGGTGACAAAACCAATGGAACATCTAAAATCAACTCAATTATTCAAACTGAAGTGTCAATTGAAAGAGAATATTCTCCAGGTGGAATATTCTCCCCTAAAATATAGGAGACTGGATAATGAATAATTATGACTAATAAACAAGGAATAACCTTAGAAAAAATAAATCCTAGGTGTGTGTGAAGTAACTCCAACACCCCCCCTGAACATCACTATGGTGAAAATAAAGAATGGGTCCCAGCTACGATGCCATGTTAGGTACCCAAATACAAAAGATACATTGAACTAAACGAGGAAAGAGGGAAAACCTCATGGGAACAACCCCCACTCCCGCCCCTCCCCCCCCTCAAATTACAATGCATAAAATAAAAAATGATAAGGAACAAAAGGCAGGTGCTAAGCAACCATGTCCTTCACTCCAAAAAGACCTTGCAACTATGCAAGCTTGTGCTCTTTGAATATTTTGTTGAAGATGTAGATCTCTGCATGGATCTGATGAAGTATATGTATAATTGATATTTCCACACATATTCCTTTTATTTTCTTGTAATGAATAATATCCAAATAAATTTTGGATGAAATTTTGTAAACCGTGCGGCCCTTTCCAGAAAAATGTTGAAATTTTATTGATTTTAAAACAATAATAACTTCACTTTCTAGACTCCGTTTCGGACGATTTATTTTTTGAAAATGGATGTTTTCCCTAGAGGAATTCAAATATCCAATTTGTTTCTACAAATTTTTCTCATAAAATATCAAAATTGAATCTGATGTGCACGACTCTCTTTTTTTCTCCTGAGATGCATGCAAATGTGTCTGCATGTGACTCCTGAGATGCATGCCATATATCTTCCACATGAATTTCAGAAAACAAATATGAAATGGAGTAGACATCATCTTCAATTATTGGAATACAAATTTATGCAAAAACTTTTGTAGAAGACTCTTCATAATAAGAGGCTTGATCTTCTGATGGCTTCTCTTCTGGCTCTATCTGTTGGAACTCCTGCATGAAATCTTCACAATATTCTTTATTCCCAAATAGAACCTCCAATCTAGTCCATAATTCATTTGGAGTTGATCCTTGTGATTCTTCATATATTTGATGGAAAAGTTTGGGAGAAACAGACATGCTGATACTTCCTATGGCCATATCTTATCTATTGAGAAAGTCATTTTTCTCATCGGTAGAATCAGGCTCTACTTCCATTGCCATGGTTATTTGGTATAAGCCTCTACTTCTGAGAAGAAGTAGAATCTTTGGCTTCCATTCCAAATAGTTATGAGGCATGAGAAGTATTTGTGATGAATAATCCATCTTTTGTTGTCTTCAATCTTTTGTACCTGCAAAAAATGATTTGGTGTAGCTTTTCTTAGCAATCCGTCGGCTCTGATACCATGTAAATGTGTAGAACCTGCATAGAATAGATCTAGCTAGAAAATACCACACACATTTGCAGAGAGAAATTGAGAAAGAAGAAGCAAGAGAGAAATTGAGAAAGAAGAAGCAAGAGAGAAAGAATGGAAGAATTCTCATTAACCATATTCCACACATAAAGAGTGAATAATTGACAATAGATATAGGATACATAAGTAAATAATGAGCCATAGCGGTGGTCTAGATTGATCTCGACACACACCAGCAGTTACAAGAGTAAACTGCCTCCTAGTCTAGTCTCTCAGGCAGTTACGGGAGTGAACTGCCACCTAGCTGAGTTAACTAGTCAACTAGTCTTCAATTAACTGTCTAAACAAAGAGTAGTGAGTTGATGATGATCCCAATGTTGCATGGTGACAAAACCAATGCAACATCTAAACTCAACTCAACTAGTCAAACTGAAGTGTCAACTGAAAGAGAATATTCTCCAGGTGGAATATTCTCCCCTAAAATATAAGAGATTGGATAATGACTAATTATGACTAATAAACAAGGAATAACCTTAGAAAAAATAAATACTAGGTGTGTGTGAAGTAACTCCAACAATATTGAGTTATGTGCCAGACTAGTAGTTCACATTGTATCTTAAAGAGAGAGGTTTTTTCTTATTGCCTTAAACCTCTGCAGCCATCATGGCTTATATATATATATATATATATATATATATAATTTAGATTTATAATTGTAACATAATGATAATTGAATTGGTAATTGGAAAATAAATACGTCGATATTGATATTATATTTACTAATATAAAAGAATTATATTGGATATAAATTCAATATAAGATATATTACAATATGGATTTAGTTGCATGAAGGAAAGGTTAATTACTAATCAATTTTAGTTAGTTATGAATGGAAAGTGGTATGAGGTAACCAACTACTTATTATTCTCCACGCCCACATAAGTAAGTTGTGTGAATAGAATCATAAGAGTTAAGTTACTTCACCTTTATAAGGTAGATGGTTGTTTTGTTTACATATTTTCGCGTCTTAGTTGAATTCTTAGTATTGACAACAGACTTTAAGATTTACAATTTGGATAAGCAATGTAACTTGCATAATTTCTCATTTATTCTTTGTTATTATTCTGCTAATTTGTGTCAAAAATTTAAGTAACCTATGTTCGACATGATCTAAATTATTTACTTAGCCTATTATTGTTTAGTAATGATTAATAGTGGTTCATGGTATTTACAGGTTTATCAAAGGTTCTCTTTACTGGAATGGATTCGACACTTTTGGTTAGCTTGTCAACTACAACCATGATGCATCCAAGCCTCTAGGAGGTCATAGGTAAACCTCTCACAAAATCCATTGAAATAACTTCCCATTTTGTTTCTAGTATATCATGGGGCTAGAGTAGACATTTAGGGTGGCAGTCTTCCTTGCTAATTTGTTGACATTATAAACACTAGACTACAAACTTCATTAAATCATTTTCCATCCCAGCCTAAAAAAATAGCCTTTTCAAGTATGCATGCATTTTATTTATTCTTGGGTGTGTTGAATAAAGGGATCTATAGGGTTCCTCCATTACCAATCTTCTAAGATCATCATCTACCACATGACCATAAAAATTACATCCCATACAACAAAGAAGAAGATTTGTGTCGTTTAAGGTCGGTGTAAAGTTGGTAATACTCACATCACTAAAATCAACATGCATAAATAAAAAACAACACTTGTATATATTTAAACAATAAAACTAGTATCATTTATTTTGTTATTGCATAATCAACATGAGGTAACGAGTTATGAGAGTCATGCTTGAGGTTTCAACGATAAATCACTTACAATCTGAGTGAACATAGAATTGTTGAGCTCTAGCTAGTTGCAATTAAGTGTGGAGGATAACTCTCCTCCCAACCAATCTATCAGTTGACACAATTAAGGGTCGTCGATCCCTCAATCAACTACTTATGCCAACTTGTATTCCTTCCCTATCATGATTGTCCAAGAAAAATATATCTTACTACCTTATCCACATTCATTAAATAGTTATTCTTCATATCCATCCATGCAAAAAGCTATGTGCAAAGACTCTACTTGTTATCAAGCACTTAACTCTTAATCATGTAGCTTTCAACCTTTTCTTTATTTATCTTTTCTCTTAATTCGATTTTAGTAATTTATCTCATTTTTACTTTTCCTTCCTTTATAATAAATTAGTTATTTTACTATGGTTACTATTATTATTATCATTGTTATTGTTGTTGTTGTTGTTGTTGTTATTTTAAGACTACTTATTTAATTTCCTCATCGGGTATATGATTAATTCCAAATATTGGGCATTACATACTCCCCCACTTCAAGGAACTTCATTCTAAAGTTAATTTTAATTATGTTACTGATAGGTTTTTACTTTCTTCATCTATCTTTCACATCACCCTCTATTGTAAATAGTATAAGAGCCACCTAAGTGACCATGACAAGCATTGAAATTCCACATCACAACTCTGAGGAAGTGCGATCACAACTCTATTCATCCTTCTAACTTTCAATATCAAGCCTAATCCTGTTAGCTTAATCGGGGCCTCAAGGTCTAATGCCCCATCTACCACAACAAGCATTTATTCTAGTACACGAACTCGTGTACCCTATGCATATTGAAAGACTGACCATAACTTCCTCCCCAGGTCTTACTAGGTGCTTACCCCCAGACATGAAAGTCCAACAAGACAACTCCATCGATGAGTATTATTCCATTTCCTCTTTTGGATTTTGGCATCACATCTCCAATATTAGGCACTCGAGCCTTCTCAAGATGGTCCCATGTCCCATTGAGAATTTTGCAAGGAAAAGAACCACTAGCATAGGTTTATTGATTGAGTTTGTCCCGAGACCATAATGTGTTACTTTGTATTTATTCTCCTTTGTAGTTATTATCCTTTGTAGTTTTGGGCTCCCATGAGATCCTGAATGAATTGGATCTCTCAGCCCAATGGTGTATATCTTGTTAATCACCACATCACAACATGAAATTAATGAATTAGTTATAATCATAACATCATCATCTCATAGAAAAAAAAACACATGCTAATTGTCACATGTCATCATGATAACACACCATCTTGAATAGTAAGGCGCCACATGTTCAAGCTTGCCATGATAAAAACATCTTATCAAAAAATATTGTATGCAAACAAATCATGTAATCATATCTTGAAATACTATCATAAGAAATGTCAACATATCTTTATCAAAGATATAGCATTTCATCAACACAAATAAATGGAACCACATGTTAACATAACATCATATGTAAATACCATTGGTGTTCTTAAGATAGAAAAACATCATGAATATAGTAATCACATAGAATTTGTAGAACAATTAACTCAACATATATAATTTATTTTAACAAACAACTAGTCACACATCAAAATGTCAAAGAAATGATCATCAAAATTCCCCATCTAGTATATGCATATGTTTTAGTTATGTTATTCAGTCCATAAAGCATTTTTTTCATGTCCTCCTCGGTAGTAGATCATGGGTTGTATTGGTTCCATTAGACCTTGACTTGTTTAATTTACCATCTCCTGAGCTAACAAACCCTATGGTCCAGTATAGAGAATGGTTTTACTTGGATAGCTCCCTCCTTGGAAACCTGAAATCCCTCAAATTTTAACACATAGGATAGATCGAGATGGGATGATATCTCAAGCTTATAAGCATCTAGTCCAATCGTCCCAAGGATCTTAAATGGTCCAAAAAATGTAGGGGGTAATTATGTTCCCTTACAAAATATGAAGGAACTCTTAAAGGGTATGACTCTAACAAAACCCTTCTTACCTTCCTTGTAGCTTCTATCAATTCTCTTAGAACATGCATAACCTTTTTGTTGGTCCCTATCTTCCTTAATCCTTTTCTTAATTGTAACCATCTATTCTTACATTTCTTGGAGCATGTTAGGTCCCAATACTTGATCCTCTAATCGATGCCAACTCAAAGGTGTTCATCAAGGTCTTCCATATAGGACCTCATATGGCGTTGCATGAACAAAATCATGATAACTATTGTTGTGTGAAAATTCCACTAGGGAAGATACTTCTTCCATTGGTTTTGTTGGTTCATGACATACAATCTCAACATATCCTCCAATACTTGTTTAATTCTCTATGTTTTCCCATCTGTCCCTATATGATATACAGTACTGAAGTTGAGTTGAGTAACCATAGAAGTTAGGAGACTTTGCCAAAAACTAGAAGTGAACCGTGAATCTCTATCTAGTATAATTTTTCAGGGCACTCCATGCAATTAAAATCTCTCTTTAAGAAAATCATAAGAAATGGTTGGTTTTGTAACACCCATTTCCACTGGACACTTTTTATAAACTAACATATTCTTTGAGGACACTTGTGAGCAAGTGATCCGACTAAATTATGGTACATTATGATTATGTTTTGATTATGAGTTATGTTGTGTTGAGTATTGAGATTTATATGTTATTTTCTAGAGGTATATATTGACATGTATTATGATGAGGTTTCCTGAGTGTGCATGAAACGTGACAAGTTGAGGATGTTGATGGAATCAACCAACTTCCTTGGACTCCGGATTGAGTCAGGGAGTGGACTTTTATTTTGGTTTGAGTGCTTGATTTATACACTTATTATTGATGATGATTTAGGATGGATTTCATGTATATGGATTATTGACATTATCTTTGTCAGTTGATGCAAGCATGGTGATGCTTGCTAATATGAATCACATAAGGAGTAAAGGGGTCATACAAAGATACCAGCCGGATGAGGGAGAGGTGTGGCAGTGTACCTACCATAGCCTACTAGCACTCTCGTCATGACCTAAACTAAGGTTAACTATTACCTTATTCTGAGAGGTTCACGATGTTGTGAGGGAATACTGAGACATTTTCTCATGAGGATTACTGAGGGGCATGAAATAAGGAAGATGTCTTATTCCTCAACAAGCCCTTAGCCTCACACATGGTCGACTAGTGGATTTTTTACTCCAAGTGTCTGACAAACTTCCAAACTAGTCAATGGAAAGTGACACCCTTGGAGCACAGAAGGGCATCTTGAAGGGCACGCCACATAAACAAAATTGTGAGACAACAAAAACTATTGATGGCCTAGAAAATTTAAATGAATTCTTAGACCTTGTTAGAAAAGAGTACACATTTTTATTAAATTATAAACTAGAAAATTAACAAAGAGTCTAAGCCTAATATGTTTGACTAAATAAAACAAAAAAAGGGTTAAGGGAAGTTAGAATTAATAACGTTAGAAAAAGGAGAATAAGAATAAAAAGTTGGGTATGTTCACATGTGTGCATGGAAATAATAAAAGTAATTTTAATTAAAAGAAA